>CALSCE010009502.1:5576594-5652336 GCA_943593645.1 Bovichtus variegatus
TGTTGCTGCTGTTGCTGCTGTTGCTGCTGTTGCTGCTGTTGCTGCTGCTGCTGCTGCTGCTGCTAGACGTATGTGTGTCAACCTTAGAGTGACTTTGTTCACTGTCTGTGTACAACACGATAGGTACTTAGGTGTGTTTTCTGTCGTTATTCTACCTTGTGTGTTTTGTAAGTATTTAGTTTCATCTTTACTGTCAATAAATAGCTTTGTTAACCAACACCATCTGGTTTTATGTTACTCCCTTTTCCCTTCCCGAGCCGGGTCGTAACATAAATGGGGGCTCGTCCGGGATAATTAATAGATTCCCGGAGCCAAATTTATTGATTGATAGTTGGATTGATGGAAATAGTAAAGTAAAAAGGAGCAAACAATTATTGTCTTTACGCTTAGTGGACATGTCGCTATTTGATCACAAAAAACCTCCAAATCAGACGTACGCTGAGTTCGCCAGGGAAAAAGGAACCTTGTTTGACAAGTGGAGTACCTCATGTAAAGTGGACGGCTACAATTCTCTGCGAGAGTTGCTTTTGTTGGAGGAATTCAAGAAATGTTTGTCTGATTGCATTGTTTATTTGAATGAACAGAAAGTAAATTCACTTTCCTCTGCTGCAGTGTTAGCCGATGAGTATGTGCTGACTCACAAGGCAGTTTTCACGTCAGCCTCTGCTGAGAAGCCTCGTTATGCTCCGCCCTGCAGCCTAACCTGCCACAGTTACCGAGTAGCCGAAGGGAGGAAAGGGAGTGTTTTTACTGTCATAAACCTGGACATGTCATTGCTAACTGTCTGACCCTTAAACGTAAAGAGCAACAGCAATCTGCGCAGAGTGTATTACCGTCGAAGGGCATCGGATTAATTAAAAACGGAACCGTGCCCAGAGATTGGTAGTAGTGACAGTTTTGATGACTGCTTCAAGCCGTTCGTTTTCGACGGATTTGTGTCGTTAACCGGCAAGGCTGCTGATCAGTGTGCGGTGCGTATTTTGAGAGACACCGGTTGTTCTCAGTCTGTGACCATCAGTCTGCCTGCGGTTATGGCTCGGTATTGTATTTCTGATGGGTAATGACATCGCTGGTGGCAAAGTGACTCCTGCGCTAGAAGTGTTGGATTCCCTTCCGTCTGCAGGGCCCCCTGAGGTAATACAGCCACACTCGGATGTGTTCCCTATTTGTGTAGTCACTCGTCAGCCCTGCCGCGCCTTCAGTTTACCCAACTCTTCCGATAACACGAGAGCACCTCTGTGCCGCGCAACAAGCGGATCTGACGCTAAAGAGGTGTTTTTCAAATGTGGTGAGTGCCGACAAAGCAAGTTTTGAAAAGGTAGCGTATGTTCTTGAAAAGGACATTCTAGTTCGTAAGCGGTCTTTCATCGCAGCTGCTGATACTGATTGGAGTGCAGTATATCAAGTAGTTGTGCCCGCTGTGCACCGTCAGCATGTATTATCAGTAGCACATGAAAGTCAGTGGTCCGGACATCTGGGCAGGACAAAAACGTATCAGCTCATACTTAAGCACTTCTTTTGGCCAGGGTTAAAGACGGATGTTGCTAAGTACTGTCGTTGTTGTCATGTTTGCCAGATTGCCGGCAAACCAAGTTGTTCCCCCAGCTCCGTTACATCCTATACCTGTAATAGGAGAGCCGTTTGAACGAGTGATAGTCGACTGTGTTGGTCCTTTGCCTCGAATAAAAAGTGGAAATCAGTATTTGCTGACCAGTATGTGCGCTGCTACTCGCTTCCGCAAAGCTGTTCCTTTGCGTAACATAGCGGTCAGCTCGGTAGTAAAAGCGCTAACTAAGTTCGTTTCCACATTCTGACTTCCCCGTGTAATTCAAACTGACCAAGGTACCAATTTCCAGTCCAAACTGTTCAAACAGGTCTTCCAGAGACTGAACGTGCCTCACATCGTGTCCCGCGCATATCATCCTGAATCTCAAGGCGCATTAGAGCAGTGGCATCAGACGTTAAAGTCTATGCTCTGTAAGTATTGTCTGACAACTGAGAAAAGTTGGGACGAGGGAACCCCATTTGTGCTGTTTGCAGCACGAGAAGCTGTGCAGGAATCCTTAGGATTCAGTCCCGCAGACCTTGTGTTCGGCCACCCGCTCAAAGCCTTGCATGATGCATTCCTGTCACCTGAGTCTCCTCCTGGGAGAAATGTGTTAGATTATGTTAGTCAGTTCCGTGAACGTTTGCACCATGCGAACAGTCTTGCAAAAAGAGTCTCTCTCTATTGAACACACTGTGATGAAGCGTGAGTTCGACCGCTCAGCTGTACCTCGACACTTTAAGGTAGGCGACAAAGTTTTGGCGTTGCTACCTATTCCTGGCTTGGCTCTCTCAGCCAAATTCTCTGGCCCATATGATGTCCGTGACTGTCTCAGTGACACCGACTACGTCATCGGTACTCCTGAAAGAAGGCGTAAAACTCGCGTTTGTCATATTAATATGTTGAAACTGTACCATTCTTGAGAGGTGCCCAAAACCAGTCTGCCAACGTCAGAACACGCCGAAACAGTTGCTGTTCCGGGCAGCTCCACGTTGATTGTGGTGGAAAACCTTAAAATGTCTGACTATTTGAAAATGCGGTCTTCTTTACAGCAAGGTACCCATTTGCCTAACTCTGAGATGTTGGTAGAGTTACCTTCGCGGTTGCCTCACCTGTCCGATGGGCAGCGGGGTGACGTAGTGGCTTTAGTAACTAGTTTTCCTTGTCTTTTTAATGATGTCCCGACTCAAACTACTGTGCTTCAACATGACATTGATGTTAAGGATGCAAAGTTTATTAAGCAGCATCCATACAGGGTTAATCCGGTGAAACGTGCACTGATGAAAGATGAAGCCAAGTATCTTTTAGAAAATGGTTTAGCCACGCCCAGCTCCAGTCCCTGGAGCTCTCCGTCTCTCTTGGACGCTAAATCTGACGGATCTCCTCGATTCATAACTGATTTTCGGAAAGTGAATGCGGTTACAGTTCCAGACTCCTATCCGTTGCCTCGGATGGAGGACTGTATTGATAACTTGGGCTCTGCTAAGTATGTCAGTAAATTGTATCTGCTCAAAGGATATTGGCAGGAACCATTAACTGACCGTGCCTCCAAAATATCTGCATTTGTAAATCCGGATCACTTCTTGCAGTACACGAGCATGGCTTTTGGCATATGCAGCGCACCGGCTACCTTTCAGAGGTTGGTAGACGTGGTGGTGGCTGGTGTGAGTAACTGTAACGCCCATTTAGATGGTCTTTCCATGTGTACGCCACCACTTGGGAAGAGCACATGCAGATCCTCGAGCAGGTATTCACTCGCCTCGTCAGCGCGTCCCTTACGTTAAACCTAGCGAAATGTGAGTTTGGGAAAGCCACTGTCACCTATTTAGGCAAACAGGTGGGACAAGGCCAGGTATGCCCCGTTGAGGCTAAAGTAGTCTCTATCTCAGACTGTCCTGTTCCCCTCACTAGGAGTGCCCTTTGTAGATTTTTAGGTATGGCAGGCTACTACAGGATGTTTTGTCGGAACTTTTCTACTGTTGTTCGCCCGTTAACCGACTTAATCAGTCCTAAGGTGGACTTCGTATGGACCCCTCAGTGCCAGCATGCTTTTGAGAGTGTGAAGTCCCTCTTAAGCCAAGCGCCCGTACTCGCTGCTCCTGATCTCTCCAAGGTTTTTAAACTGGAGGTTCACGCAAGTGCAGTGGGGGCCGGTGCCATTCTGTTGCAAGAGGAGGATGATGGAGTCGACCATCCGGTGTGTTATTTCTCACGCAAGTTTAACCGGCACCAGGTCGTGTACTCCACAATTGAGAAAGACACTCTTGCTTTGTTATTGGCACTCCAGCATTTTGAAGTGTACGTTCCAGTTTGTTACCAGTTTTAGTCTTCACGGATCATAACCCGCTCGTCTTCCTAGCCCACATGTATAACCACAACCAGCGACTCATGCGGTGTGCTCTGATTGTGCAAGATTTTAACTTAGAAATTCGCCACAAGAAGGGCTCAGAAAATGTGTTGGCTGATGCTTTGTCTAGGTTTTAAAATGACATTGTGTCTAGCTGTTGGGTCACAAAACTTAAAAGTTTGTGTTTTAAGGGGGGGAGTGTTACAGCCGATGCCGTTGGCCTTATTACTCTTCTTGTAGTTTGTGTGTGTGTCCCATTTATTATGTTAATTAGGATGTGTGGTCCCCAATCCGTGGTTGGCCGCAGCGCTGCTGCTCCCCTCCCACCTGAGGAAGACAGACGGGAATTGGAGGATAACGGTTCCGGCTCTCCAATCCGAGGCGCACGGTGTGGACCAGGATCTTCAAGTACCTGGCCTGCTCGACAGTCGGGGGTTGCTGGGGTTCCTACTGTTGCTACTGTTGCTGCTAGACGTATATGTGTCAACCTTAGAGTGACTTTGTTCACTGTCTGTGTACAGCACGATAGGTGCTTAGGTATGTTTTCTGTCGTTATTCTACCTTGTGTGTATATACATATGTATATATGTGTGTATATATATATATATATATATATATATATATGTATATACATATGTATGTATGTATGTATATATATATATATATATATGTATATACATATGTATGTGTATATATATATATATATATATATATCCCCTCCGAGAACCATCACCTTACCGTGGTGGAGGGGTTTGGGTGCTCCTATGAACCTGAGGGCTGTGTTGTCGGGAGCCTAGTGCTCCTGGTAGGGTCTCCCATGGCAAATTGGTCTCAGGCGAGGGGCCAGACAAAGAATGGTTCAAGTACCTCAATGAAACATCACAAAAGAGGAGGTGTGACCCTGCCCGGAGGAAGCCCGGGGCCCCCGTCTGGAGCCAGGCCTGGAAGGGGGGCCCGTCAACGAGCGCCTGGTGGCCGGGTTTGCCACGGAGCCCGGCCGGGCATAGCCCGAAGAAGCAACGTGGCACCCCCCCCCCTCTCCATCATGTGGGCCTACCACCCGCAGGAAGAACCGTTGGGGTCGGGTACATTGCCAGACGGGTGGCAGTGAAGGTCGGGGACCTCGACGGACCAGACCTGGGCGGCAAAGGCTGGCTCTGGGGACGTGGAACGTCACCTCTCTGTGGGGGAAAGAGCCGGAGCTTGTGCGGGAGGCGGAGCGCTACCAGTTAGATCTGGTTGGGCTCTCCTCTACGCACAGTCTCGGTTCTGGAACCGTACTCCTGGATAGGGGTTGGACTTTATTCTTCTCTGGAGTTGCTCAGGGTGTGAGGCGCCGGGCGGGTGTGGGGATACTCACAAATCCCCGGCTGAGTGCCGTTACGTTGGAGTTCACCCCGGTAGACGAGAAGGTCGCCTCCCTACGCCTACGGGTTATGGGGGGGAAAACTCTGACTGTTGTCTGTGCATATGCACCGAACAGCAGTTCAGAGTATTCGGCCTTCTTGGAGACCCTGAATGGAGTCCTGTTGGGGGCTCCAGTAGGGGACTCCATAGTTCTACTGGGAGACTTCAACGCGCACGTGGGCAGCGATGGAGACACCTGGAGAGGCGTGATTGGGAGGAACGGCCTCCCTGATCTCAACCCGAGTGGTTGTTTGTTATTGGACTTCTGTGCTAGACATGGGCTGTCCATAACAAACACCATGTTCGAACATAAGGATGCTCATAAGTGTACATGGTACCAGAGCACCTTAGGCCGAAGATCGATGATCGATTTTGTAATCGTATCATCTGATCTGAGGCCGCATGTTTTGGACACTCGGGTAAAGAGAGGGGCGGAGCTGTCAACTGATCACCATCTGGTGGTGAGTTGGGTCAGGGGGTGGGGGAAGAGTCTGGACAGACCTGGTAAGCCCAAACGGGTAGTGCGGGTGAACTGGGAACGTCTGGAGGAGGCCCATACCCGAGAGACCTTTAACTCACACCTCCGGCGGAGTTTCTCTGGCATCCCTGTGGAGGTTGGGGGCATTGAGCCTGAGTGGTCAATGTTCAAAGCTTCCATTGCTGAAGCTGCGGCGGGAGCCTGCGGCCTCAAGGTCTTAGGTGCCTCAAGGGGCGGTAACCCTTGAACACCGTGGTGGACCGCGGTGGTCAGGGAAGCCGTCCGACTGAAGAAGGAGTCCTTCCGAGATATGTTATCACGGGGGACTCCAGAGGCGGTTGCAAGGTACCGACAGGCCCGAAGGGCAGCGGCCTCGGCCGTGACAGAGGCAAAGCAGCGGGTGTGGGAGGAGTTCGGAGAAGCTATGGAGAAGGACTTTCGGTCGGCACCAAAGTGCTTCTGGCGTACTGTCCGACACCTCAGGAGGGGGAAGCGGGGAACCATCCAAGCTGTTTACAGCAGGGATGGAACACTGTTGACCTCAACTGAGGAGGTACTCGGGCGGTGGAAGGAGCATTTTGAGGAACTCCTCAATCCCACTAATACGCCCTCTTTGATAGAGGCAGGGCTGGAAGATTATGGGGGATCATCAGCAATTTCCCTGGTGGAAGTCACTGAGGTAGTCAAACAACTCCACAGTGGCAAGGCCCCGGGGATTGATGAGATCCGTCCAGAAATGTTGAAGGCTTTGGGTGTGGAGGGGCTGTCGTGGCTGACACGTCTCTTCAACATTGCGTGGAAGTCGGGAACAGTGCCTAAGGAGTGGCAGACCGGGGTGGTGGTTCCCCTGTTTAAAAAGGGGGACCAGAGAGTGTGTGCCAATTACAGGGGTATCACACTGCTCAGCCTCCCGGGTAAAGTCTACTCCAAGGTGCTGGAAAGGAGGGTTCGGCCGATAGTCGAACCTCAGATTGAAGAGGAACAATGCGGATTCCGTTCTGGCCGTGGAACAACGGACCAGCTCTTCACTCTCACAAGGATCCTGGAGGGGGCCTGGGAGTATGCCCATCCGGTTTACATGTGTTTTGTGGACCTGGAGAAAGCGTATGACCGGGTCCCCCGGGAGATACTGTGGGAGGTGCTGCGGGAGTATGGGGTGAGGGGGGCGCTTTTGAGGGCCCTCCAATCCCTGTACGCCCAAAGCAAGAGTTGTGTCCGGGTTCTCGGCAGTAAGTCGGACTCGTTCCCAGTGGGTGTTGGCCTCCGCCAGGGCTGCGCTTTGTCACCAATCCTGTTTGTGGTATTCATGGACAGGATATCGAGGCGTAGTCGGGGGGAGGGGTTGCAGTTTGGTGGGCTTGGGATCTCATCGCTGCTCTTTGCAGACGATGTGGTCCTGATGGCATCATCAGCCTGTGACCTTCAGCACTCACTGGATTGGTTCGCAGCCGAGTGTGAAGCGGTTGGAATGAGGATCAGCACCTCAAAATCTGAGGCCATGGTTCTCAGCAGGAAACCGGTGGATTGTCTACTCCGGGTAGGGAATGTGTCCTTACCCCAAGTGAAGGAGTTCAAGTACCTAGGGGTCTTGTTCACGAGTGAGGGGAAAATGGAGCGGGAGATGGGCCGGAGAATCGGAGCAGCGGGCGCGGTATTGCACTCGCTTTACCGCACCGTTGTGACGAAAAGAGAGCTGAGCCAGAAGGCAAAGCTCTCGATCTACCGGTCTATCTTCGTTCCTACTCTCACCTATGGTCATGAAGGTTGGGTCATGACCGAAAGGACGAGATCGCGGGTACAAGCGGCCGAAATGGGTTTTCTCAGAAGGGTGGCTGGCTTCTCCCTTAGAGATAGGGTGAGGAGTTCAGTCATCCGAGAGAAGCTCGGAGTAGAACCGCTGCTCCTTTGCGTAGAAAGGAGCCAGTTGAGGTGGTTCGGGCATCTGGTAAGGATGCCCCCTGGGCGCCTCCCTAGGGAGGTGTTCCAGGCACAGCCAGCTGGGAGGAGACCACGGGGAAGACCCAGGACGAGGTGGAGAGATTATATCTCCACACTGGCCTGGGAACGCCTCGGGGTCCCCCAGTCAGAGTTGGCCAATGTGGCCCGGGAAAGGGAAGTTTGGGGCCCCCTGCTGGAGCTGTTGCCCCCGCGACCCGACCCCGGATAAGCGGTTGAAAATGGATGGATGGATGGACATTGTATTACTTCCCTAATTCTTAAGGATTAATTAGTTAATTATGTAATAAATAGCCAGTTTAAAAGGTCTTTTGTGTAGTAACCTAACAAATTAACTCTCTTAACATATCATTTGTCTTGTAGAACAGTAAAGAAGAAAAATAACGATTGACGATTGCGTACACCTGGTGAGCGACTTTAGCAGGACATCTTTGTTCTTTGCTTTGTATTCTGCCGAGGTTGTTATTGGGATATTCATGTTTTCACAGTGCACCAGCCTACATTATGCACCATCATTGAAACCATGACACTAGATGGAGACTGGCCATTAACACATTTTGTTGAACTGGAATAACTTCTAGTGCAAATTAGTCAGTGCAGAGTTGGATAATCCAGCTACTAAATTGAAATAAAATGTGAATATGTCCTATTTCAAAATGTTGCCATGTAGTTATTCTACCCGGAGAACCCTTTGTCGGCCAGTTGATGTGTATCTGTATACTCATGTTAAAATGATCTGACAATAAACATTCAATCACAAAAAGAAAATATTATTCATCATACAATGTAAAACTACAAGTGACATTCAGAAATGTGTAATACATTATTTCCGTTGCTTTAGAAGCAGTGTAAAAAATTTGTAAAAAGACCGTCTCTAAAGTTATTTAGAGACGGTCTTTTTACAAATTTTTCAGAAACATTCAACTTAATGTTTGTTTGAAAGAATACATGCTGCGAATAGTCAAGTGAAATATGCATGTTGCTATATTGCCATGTTCTTTTGCAGTATCAAAAAAAGATGTGACTGTGCATAAATATATTGTTGAGTATGTTCTGCTTTCGAGCACTGTGGGGAATTTTCCCTGCATGATGCAGACATTTGGCTGACAAAAATAAAGAATTATACACGGATGCAAATGTTAATGCAAACGGAGGTGAAGTACAGACAAGTCTGCACTAGTGGAAAATGTGTCTCTTGTATACTTTGAAGCTTTTGATATGCAGTTTTTTCCATTTTTTGGGCTGCACTTGTACGGTACATATCACTCAAACTAAAGAGCAACCTGAACTGTGACTTTATAAATCACAGCTGTCAGTTCTACCAGAGTACTCCGAGCAACATCCACTGTGTACGTGTGGCCCCCGCAAAAATGCATCGATAACCCCATCGCCAACAAGGGGAACCACCACCTACAGCGCCAGGAGGGACTTTTTTAGGATTTTGGATGACCAGTTCCCAAGGTAAGAGAAAACTTTTAGTAACTATCAAAGTGTTAGTTAAGTTAGTGATTAGGACATAAACTAGATCAATCTTACAACAAGCTCGCCACTTACCAACCATGTTTTATTACATGGTGAAGCCGACACGCGTTGATGACCGATTTTAGAAGCCATGTGACTTCCTGGTTTGCTGGTTTACATGGCTGAACTATTGTGTTGTATGTGCGCCTCATTCCTGAGCACATGGTGGGGCATTGTGAGCACAGAAAGAACGTTTTTTAAAAGATTGTAGAGTAATTAAGCAAATAGATATGCAGCCTGGAACATTTTCTGCACACAGTTCATGTCAAATTTGTTATTATTACTGTATGCCGAGTGAATTGTTATGCGGTTGTTTAACAGCTTGTTAACTGCTTTGTTTTTTTTTGTTTTTTTTTAAATGTGACCTACAGTAAATTGGGTTTATTTGTTTAAAGTTAGAAACAAAGTTTGAAGTTCTTTGAAGTTAACTTCCAAGTAGAATATTGAGTAAAAAAGAAAAAGAGTGATTAGAAACTATTGGCACAGTGTGACAGGGGACGTACTGTCTTTTGCTCACCTTATTTTTCAGTGAGTCATCAGCATTAGATCTGCTGCGTGTGGTCTGTATTTGATAACCCTGAATTTGGCTGATTGTGAATATATGCACCGCATGTTCACACGTAAGTCAACGTGTGGAGATGTCAATCTCACTTTCTTTCTCTCCGGAGCTGGAGGCTGGACTGAGTACTGTGGAACAACCCGTCCTGTGCCTTATATGAATTGGATCTGCAAGTTCTGCACATATTCCTCAGCCGACCAACGCAGCAGTTTTATGTAGGTCTTGCCTCTGGTCTTGCATCTACAATGACGGTCGGGGCTCTTTCTAAAAGACACAAAATCCTCTTAGAAATCAATTGTTAAAAAGAAATCTGTGACTTGGTTATTTTACCTTGTCAGTAGTTTTTGCATGATAAAAGCACAGTATACAGGAAGTTTTGCACAAAGTTGTCTTAAATAAATGTTAATATCGGAGAAATATTTAAAATACTAGCATTTGTTATAGTATTCTGAGTAGATTAATTCCAAAAAGGCCACTGCCATATTTTGAATTAAAAGAAGATTAAGCATTTTTGAATGTCCTTTGTTGTTGAGGAATCAATGTCACGTGGTTCTGTTAGAAACTTTGATTGGGGGCATTCAAGCAGTTACATGTTTGGAATGAACTTAACGTTGTAAATGAGATGAACTATTCCTGAAAAACATAGCTGCCTTAAAAAGGTTTACGCAGCTGAAAACATCAATACACACGTGGTTCGACTAGTCATGTTGTGTGGTCTCACTAGGATTCCAGTTTGTAGAACTTCAAAAGTCTGGTTTGTGTCAGTAATAAAAGGTATCGTTTCAAGTATTAAGTTGAATTACAATTTTGCTGGCTTCACTTATGTCTCCCCAACTCATCATTTTAAGTAAAAGCTTATTAACTTGTGTAACTCAACATTTAAATGCTTTTGAACCAGCATGTAGGGAAATTAGCTAAAGCCAGTCTCCACACCCAAACTAATCTATGTACCCTTTGTGAGTAGGAATAATTTCACCTGCCCGGTGGTGCCTTACAATAATATGAAATATGTTATTGATTCTCTCCAGAATATAGTTATCTCAGTTTCAACAGTATTATCTGTACTGATTCCTATGTAGCAGCTGCAGAACCACGACCAGTGTGCCACCGGTGTAGAAGATTATTATAATTAGCATTGCCCTGAGACACTGCTCTGCTCTTTTTCATGGATTTCCATGCATTTCAATCAATATTACACCTGTTAGAATGCATCCTTATTCCAAGCCAATACACTGATTACTTGACTTTCATTTTTTAGATGACTCCGGATCAATACAGGTTTGTCTGTTTCAGTGTTGGGGTAAAATATTAAATATATTTTTACAACTCAAACAAGTGTGTACAGTACAGTGTGATTCATTTGAATGTACTTGTTGCAAAACTAATTTATGGTCTCTAGAACAACCTGAACATGAATACTGGGATTTCTGCATTTCATCTTAATTACACTTCAGTACAACTTCTTTGCATCAGCACTCTAATGATGTTTTCTATTTCAGTCTGTTGTTGGCAGCAATGCATCTTTTTTTGTCACTTTCACACCAGATGTAAAGAAATGTCAGTCCTTTTCTGATGTCTGTTACATTTCTCCCTTTTTATTCATCAAGTTCTCAAGGGTTTCATTTTAACTCCACATTATAATGAAATGAATACAATTTCGAAAATAACTTTCCCCGACTTTGCATCATTATGATTAACTGTGCTAACACGCACAGGCACAATATCACCAACAATTGCCCTTGAGAATTTGGTGTTCTGTAATATATCCTAAAACAGAAAAAGAAAAGAAAAGTCATGTAACACAGGCTTAAACTCGATGCCTCAAGAGTATCTACCCTAGGAATACCCCCGAGCCAAGACAGCATCTGGTAGGAGTTAAATCCATCCAGCAGCCACTGTCATTGCAGCTCCCGGTGGGGCATGTGGGAAGCCAGTGATAGATATCCACACCTTTAAAAGCACTGTGGTACTTCCTGTCGTTATTCACGGATTCACCCACAATCACAATCGTGTCTTGCAAAAATTAAAAAACAATTCAGTGAGCAAAGTAAAAAAGAATAAAACCATCGACTCCACTGCTCTGTGGTTATAGCTATACATGTTGTGCTCATGGAAATACATTCCGACCAGCAGATGTATTTGAATTGCAAAAAAATTAAAAATATGTAAATGTGTTGCGCCTCTACTGAACCAATGAGTTCGAAGAGAATGTCGAGTCAAGGCTATCGTTTTCTTTTACTTTAAATTTCACACTCTGTTCCTAATTAAAATGTGTTGTTCTTGATTAAGAGAAGATACTTAACAACACACGTCTATTGAGCATCATGTTTGTTGTGCCACATGTCTTTTCAGTTTATCTTACAGTACATCATCTTTTATTCAAATGTATGCATTTTAAATGCCGTCTCCGTTGCCTTGAATCTCTCTGAAAACACTGGAACAAATAAACCAGACAGATGTCTTTCTTTTTTGTGATTTGTTTAAAACGTTATAAGCAATGGCTATAAATCTAAAAGTAGTGTAAGAGATTGAATACATTTTCACACCTGAAGAGTCACGAGAAGGATTTTTCCCCCCTTTGCTTGATAACAGTCTGGCTAGCACAAGTAACAATACGCCTTCCTAGACATCCAGAGATGTCTCCAGCATTGTCAGAGAAGCCCACTATTTGAGAACAGTGCTGTTCGATACGTCATGATTTGATTTCTCTGAGTATGGCAAGTTTCAAAGAGAAATACTAAGACAGAAAAGAATGTTGGCAGCCTGGAGCAGAGAAATG
Source organism: Bovichtus variegatus (assembly GCA_943593645.1). Lineage (NCBI taxonomy): Eukaryota > Metazoa > Chordata > Actinopteri > Perciformes > Bovichtidae > Bovichtus > Bovichtus variegatus. Next base: position 5,589,188 of record CALSCE010009502.1, read on the forward strand.
TGAAACAACCTCCTTAATGGGGGAGGAAAGATCGACAGTTACTGTGTCACCACTTGTCAGAAAGAGGAGTGGAGGTATGCTGTGGAGCTTGAGTTGTTCTGAAAGTAGTTTTACATGGTATCTTCTGCTAGCTGTCGGAGGAATGCTCAGGGAGAGCGGGAGTTCAATAAAGGATGTAGGCTGTTGGACACATCAATTGATAAAGTGAGAAAACTGAGCAGGGTATGAGAGCTAAATTAATTATTTCTCAAGTTTTTTTTTTTTTTTTGTTGTTTTTTTTCTACAGAATAGATTATGGACCAAGATTAGATGACTGGTTTGTGTTGACGGGGAACTGATGATTTTGTCACCATTATAAAATCTAAAATGGCGTCCAGGTATTTTAGTGAGCTAAATGTGAGTATAGTGTCCGGGCAGGTTAACGGGGCGATCTCTTGTCATGCTTTAAAGCAGAAATCACACTTGGGCCAAAGACAGCCCAATTAATATTTTCCTAAAATTGATTGAAAAGGTCATTTAAAATGTAAAAAAAAACAAAAAAACAAACAGTATAATACCTGATGAATGAGACCATAACAGGGCTATAATAAATCTATTTATATTATTATTAACATCACTTGTATGCCAAAAAATCAATTGCATCCAGTGTATTATTATTATTATTATTATTATTAATTGATGTGATCTTCTGTTTATTTTCACTTTGACCTGTTGTAAAACCACACAGCACCAACGTTTTTGAACACAGTATCTGCCATACAGTATATTATGACCTAGACTTTATTTGCACATAGCCAGTTTTCTGATGTACTTCTCTGGCGGCAGCACATGTGGTTGCTAGGGGATGTGTGTGCATAGCCTCAACACAAATGTGAAGAAACAATTTCCCACCGTGAACGTTTGTTTAAATTTCTAAGATTACCATTGTATCTGTTGCTAGGCTTGCTTTTGCATTTTCCTTTTGCATTATTTGCAGATGTAGCACTTACATGTATACCATTCTTCCTGCATGCATACATGCATCCCCAAGATACTAAATCGATGGACAAAAAGCAAGCTTTACTCTCTCTTTAGCTTCTAGCAGTTAAAACAGTGTTGTTAGCGTGAAGTCTTGTTGGTGTAACTACATCATCATGGTATTTTACAATATATTCATTATCCATATTTAGTTTTTGATGTCTTTAAATCCAGCTCCGTTCAGGGAATGGTGGCTTCTAAAAAGACAGTTTTTGGCCTTGGTTCAATGGTTTGGATCAGGGTTGGAAATTAGCACAGCGGCGGATGAAGTTGATCGACCTAACCCACGCCGGCGGGAATGCAAAGGGGCCTTTAACGAACAATTTAATCATTCTGTGAAAAAGTGCCATTACAAAATGGAAGCTGGTAAAAATAAAAAAAAAATAAAAAATACGAGTTGCTGGTAGAATTTAAAATCCCCCAGCCACTTTAGTTGGTGGAAGAAAAAGTTAATTTCCAACACTGGTTTGCATCAGACAATGTAGCTGACATTGGTTTAAAGTGAAAGGCCTTGTATTTAGCTATACAGTATTTACCAACAGCCTTCCAAATAAATAGACTCCAATTACTGTATCATACTGTACTCATTAAACAGCAATTGTGGGGATGATAGAATTATCTGTTTTTCTCACCGTGCTTGCTCTGGCAGAGGGCAAGGTTGCCAAGAAAGAAAAGTGGAGCTTTTGATAGGTTGGACTGAAGGTCATCATCATTGAAATGCCTTGAATCATTACTGTTGTTCCCTTAACTATTGTTAGGTTACCAAGCTTTATTATTCGGTTAAAATGCTTATATCCTTAAGCCAAAATGTGTATCTGTAGAATGAGTTTGTTTAGGAAATAATTACTTGTAAATTAGGACTGACATGTGAAAAAGGCCAAATACAAAATTGACAATTTGCACAGTCCAAAAAGGCTTTCCACCTATGCATGTCATGAATTGTTAAAACAAAAAAACAAATTTATATGTCAACATTTCAAAAAGGAAATATGTCTCTACAGAATAGGTATTCTTTTCTTTGAAAGCCAGGTGGTGAAATAGGATATGCTACCGCTTGTTCTAACGCTAGGCATATCTTTGTTTTCCTCAGAATACCACAGGAATAAGCTTAAGAATCCATAATCATTTCATTTCATGTACTGTAACCTTGTGCCATGGCAACACTGTTTCCATGTAATCCTCAAGGGAAAACATGGAGCCTAAAAAAAATGAATAAAAGAGGTTGGATACTACAGTGTCAGACTGGGGGTTCTCATGTCATTTTGGACGTATAGTAACCTCATTAGCAATTCATATCACAATGTGTTGTTGGTCAATCAGCACATTGGTTGTGGAGAATACCACAATTAATTAGAAAATTAATTACCTGGATAGGGATAAATGTCTGTTGCATGTCACTGTCAAAGTCTAGGTCTTACATTTTAGACCCCTTAAGAGAATCGTGGGCAAACAAAGTAAAACAGCTACATGGATGATGTCAAACCCACAGAGTGATGCACACCGACTTCTGTAAAACAAATATTTTCTTTGCTGAGATGAATGGTTTTATTTATAATAGCCTCCCACCAAATTTGCTGCATGCAGCTTGTCCATGCGCACAGTGCAGTTTGACAAAAATAAGTTATGTAACGGCAAATCCACTAGATGAATAATAACAAATAAAAACAATATTTGGGTCACCCAATGTAAAAAGGAAAGAAAGGGGAGAACTCAATGTGTCCTCCATATTATGTATTCATAAATGGACAAGCTAGGGCACAAAGCAGACACATACAATGACATAAGGATGGTACACATCTCTTTCTTGACTCATTTAAGTCTGATAAAGATCTTTGCATCACTATTCAAGCCTTGAGCAATAGAGGCAAAGGTCTTTTTATGGATTTAGTTAATATAAAGATGAATTGAACTAAACTCGATGAGCCTGTCGAACTTGAAACAACACCTCTGTTTATCCAAGCTGTACATATGTTGACATTTGGGGTTCAGGACATTCTTGGAGAAAAACAAAAAGATCCTAAAGCATATGTAGTAAAAGAAAATGCATACGATTCCAAAGTCACTGACTGCAAGTCGAGAATGACAACATTTCTATTGGGTATTTTTCAAGAATAGTAGGCAATCATTAATTTGCACGGATAATGCAAAGTCCTACATTTGAACAGTTATTCAATAACATAGTTGCCGTCAATTTCCATTTCGCTGGATAATTGTACCTTTTGTATTTAATATTTTCCAAGAAGAATAATGTCAATATTGATTCTGCAAAACCCCACATTATGTTTAATGGCTAGTAGTTAGAATTCTCGCTTTTTTTTTTTTAAATGTATTTATTTATTTATTTTTTCCAATATATATGTCTATAGTTAGAGAAAGACGATGGCAACAATTATGTTAAATAAACTATGGTTAAGGTATAGTTAGAATTAGGCAATAATAACAATGTGTTACCGTTGGGGAAAGATGGCGTTTATGGTCAATTACAAACATTAATTGCAGGTCTGTGACACACAAACTCCGGTCTCCTGTATGAAAGTCCGATTCGTTACATACCAACCAAACATCTACGTAGCTCCACGCCCTTTGTCTGAAACACATTACTCTCTGCGTTGGCAATAAAAGTTGGCTGTGGCTGTAAATCGCAAAGCTATTGTTAGGAAAGTCTTAAGCACCTCAATGGCAACAAAAGCACCTAGTAAAGAGTAATACAATGCCAATGTGAAGCATGTTATATAATTTTTTTTAAGTGAAATGTGTCAAAGCTTTTGATCGCATTCATCCTTCCATTTTCCAGCACTTACAGTGGACTGTAGTCTGCCTTCTCCCTAGCTACATCCTGTAGCCCTTCTCGGAGATCCTGGTGTATTCATGGGCTAGATGGGATATAATGTAATCCATCCAGTGTGCTCTGGGCTTTTCACAGCCGCTCTTCCCATTTGGACACTCAAGATATGTCACAGTGGAGTGGAGATGTCTGAGAACCATTGTATTCGTTTCCTTCAAAGCGAAGGGACCTGTATGGATCGTGTTTAAACACTACAACTCACAACGATAATGTGTACAGATGTTTTAACTAGTTTGTAGGACTCCCATTTATAGGAGTAACATGGAATATTTTCTATTTTGTTAAGTTGAAGTAGCTTACAATGTTTTACAGTACTGGAAACATAAAACTTGATTCAAGTCATGGTTAAATAGATCCTATAATGTGTGGGAATCGTTTGTAAAATCGACTCAAATACACCGTGTACAGATGCTAAGATGACACACTGTAAAGTGAGTCTCCCTTTCTACACCCAACTGATGGTGACGCAAACCTTTAGGGGCACTTGAGGCGCTCTACTGGGATGGTTCAGGCTGCACAATAAGTTTCCATTGTTGAGCTTTGTTCCATTGTAACAATGTATTGCTAACACTCGAGCATCATGGGTCAACCGCATTGGATTTACCTATAAGGACATTTGATTTACTTAGGCATTTGTCAGAAGAAGTTTTTCATGTGGTTAAGTTGTCCTGATCAGCAAAGAAAACCGGCGAACGAACAAGAGGTCAGTAAAACACAATTATCAAAATTTAAACAATGTGACTTGTGCTGTTAATGGCGTCTTTTTAGGCTCCATTTTCAAGAATCGCACGGCTCTGAGCTCAGAGTGCGGTCACGGGGCTTCGGGGTGTAACGCCAGCACAGTTGGAAACAGTGAGGAGTAATAGATTACTTGTGGGTGACACATAGGCTAATCAGTCATGACCAATCAAATCTCCTCTTTCCCGTTCCCTTTGAAAGCACAGCTCCAACAATTTGAGTCAATTTTGGTGGAGAGAATGGTCTGGAGTAAATTTGCCACAAAGGCGTCTTCCAAGATGAAAAGGACGCCCGTGGTGGAAGGTAAAATCACAACAATGATTAAAAAGCAAATAAAACTTAATTTTGTTGGACACATTTTTATACCATTGGTCCCTGGAGAGCCCAACACAGAACAATTCAAATACGAAATAGGGCAAAGAGCCAAACAATTTGTCCGTGGAGTCTCACCTCCAGATCTTGACTGGAGGAAGGCGGGCGTCCGCCGACATTCATCATCAGTCCCTCACATCTATATTCCACCACCTCCATAGTTCACACTATGCATGACGCACACTAACAACTCAAACTGCAACACTATAATTAATCCTGCACACACACATACACACACTGTAAACTCTGGTTTGTCTGTTTTTGTTCTGCATCTATAAATAGCATAGCAAATGTTAGACACCATATCAGAAAGTTAAAATAATGACTTGGAGTGGTTGGTGAGTTTTTTGAATATGGACCAAATCAAGACACAATAGGAGGTGTGCTCACAAAGTAAACATTTTCTAACCTTTAGGGGCACTACTCTCTATAGATTTCTCAATCCATACCTTGGCTTGATGTTGGAATCTTTTTCCTATATTACAAACTGGAGGTTTGGGCTTGGAAAGAAGTGGGCTTTTAAGGAGGCAAAGGGAGTCTAATGGAAAACATTATCATGTTGCATTATGGTAAACTATTGCAGTGCCCGTTCAGGATGTGCTCGTGCCGCTGCTTGTTGGGTTTCGAAGAGTGTCTATGCATGCATTTACGGTAGCAACGCTACGGTCTACGCATCATGAGCGCAAAAGCTGCCATGAAAATCTTAAATGTTGTAGCCTCTATAAAGTCAAAAATTTGAAATAAGAAATTGTAATTTGTACTGCATTACTACACCAACAAAACTCTTGGATTAAGTATAGAAACAGCCACATTCTATTAATAGGAATTATGTCGGTATCACATAAAATAACTTTAACGCATGCTCTTTGGTGGATTATGCGTTTGCTGAATTACAAGAGATGTTTGGACAGATTCAGAAAAAGATGATGAATGTCATTTTTTCGGTACATTTGGTCGGTAATTAGAGCAGCATTGTGATTTCCTTGTTTTCTTAACAGGGTTTAGTTGAGCTCAGAGCGGTACTGTGCTATTGGCAAGCAGAGAAATAGAGGCCTCTGCTGCCAGAAGAGATGACTGAGATTAATCTGAGCAGCATATATAACAGATTTCTGTATATTTCTCTCCTTCCCCTTGATGGTCTCACGCTGCAGCACGGTGCTGCATGGCCGCTCAGGGCACCTGTAACCGTAACGGTAAGGATAAACGTGTTTACACACACACCCACGCACAAACACACACATCCTCATTTCTATCTTTGGGAACGTAATGGCACGGACAGCCGCGCTATTTTGCGAAAGAAAACACACAGAGACGTCCCATAGTAGCCGTTAGCGGACGTGGCTGCGCTGTTGTGTGGATTGTGATGTGCATCTATAGCACATGTGCTGACCATAATCCAGCCGGGTGGACCGGGTTGTTGCCGTTTTCTACAGAACCGCTGATCCACATAACTTGAAGCAGGGCACTGCACTCCCTCAGGTCCTCAACAACACAGAGGCCAAGCGTGAAGTTGGCGAGATAATCTACACTTAGATCACACACACACACACACACACAAAATATATAAAGCCTGCATGGTAGTAAATGTAAAAAAAAAAAAAAAAGTGTAATCGTACCTTGTAAACAAAATATGATTTATATATTTAGATATGTAGCCATCTGTATTGCATTGGGTGCTGCAGTAAACTTGCAGTGTTTCAATTAAAACATTTTCTACACACAGTAATGTACAAGATATATTTGTAGTAATAGCAATTGATGCTATAATTGTATGTGACATAACATATGTTTCATATAGACAGTGAGTCCATTGCCAACTCCTATTGTTTCTTCATTATATTATGATAGCTTCAACAATTTATTGATTTTTGCTTACTTTTCAGAAAAAAAAAAAAACATCTGGCCGAAAAATGCATTGAAAGGGGGATATTACGCAAACAGAATCACCATAACTATTTATCTGGTAATAAATGAAATATCTCCACTGCAAAATCTGGTTAATGCCCAAAAGGGGGGAGTGGACTGTGAAATTTTTATGATAGTGGCAATTTAGTCAATAAAAGCAGATGTATCGCCTGCTGAGCTCTTCCATAAGTAAGTGTTCACAGACTGAGTAAAGTGTCATCACTTTTGCTGGGACAGGAGCATCCTCAGGGCTTTTCTTGTGAAACCATCATCCAGCACGTCTTCCTACACACCACCTCACTCCACACAAATGTCACTGTACATTAGTGGGGCTGTGTGCCCACCAGTGATGGAGGTTTCCTCCAAAAGTAACGTGCGACACATTTTGTCAACTAAAAATCAATTGCATGGAGTAATACAATTATATATAATATATTTACAACAAAACATGCGCTAGTTGTATTAGCCTACAAGCACAAACACACTCTAGTAAACTAGTACTTGGACCACACATTTGACTGATATGTCGCCATTGATTCGGTGTCTTGAACACAATAGAAATATTGACTTGGGCAATACTGCGGTACAGTACAGATAGTAGAAAGTAGAAATGTTGGTTTGCGGTTCACTGCGGGGAAAAGAAAGTTGTATCCAATGCAATAGCTACAGAGTCAATCACTGGAGAGCATAGTAGCGAGCAACTATAGGGTTTAAAATCTGTGAAAGTGACTTTCCATTACTCCTATGGAAGCCTACAGACACCTAAATAAATTGCTATTTCTAAAAAAAGAAACAAGAAAGAACAAATACTGCAGTGTCAGTGAAGTCAGTGAAGAAGAACGCTCTTTACGATAAAGAGGATTTGCAATTTATCAAATTGGCCCAAATTCAACTTAAAAAAAAAGAAAAAAGAAATCAGAGCCCAGGTGAATAATAAAATACTAATCAGGAAAAAAAGCAAATATGACTTCAGAGTAACCTTTCATTTAAAAAAAAAAAAAAACAAAGATCGTCACAGGCTCAGTCACATACTCAACAGCTAACATGTGTTCATTAACAGACGTGTAAACTGTCAAAGTGTCCTTGAGTGGGGACCCAGACCTCACTGTGTACCCTTCACCCAGTGTTAGTTAGCCTTTGTAAGACTTTCAGCTGCAGTAAATCTGTGAAATGTATGTAAATTAAACAAAGTCATTATGTAGCACACTCGAACCTCCAATTTTTCCAACATTGCGAGAGTAATTATGCAGTAGGCAAGTCTTAAGAAGAGAAGGCTACAGTTACTGGCCAATGCCTCATACCTTTGATTGTATGACTATTGTATGGATTGACTACTTGTAACTCCAGCTCAAGATGATGCTTGATTATTGAGTCAATCATGACAGATGAAACAAGTATTGTTTTATTATTCTGAATCATACAGTCTCCCAGTTTGGATCACAACTTGTGTATCAGTATTGGGGAAACTGCTGACTTTGATAAGGAAGACTTTCACTGTGTGTGCTAAATCCAATAATGGTCCAGTATAAGGCATGTTGTTTACATTCTCACAGTTTGTAAATCAGAGAGAATGGGCCTGAGACTCGCAATATAATAACCCAGCACTGCACCATTGCCAAACTTTTGAAGATGATGGAGCGCTATCAAACGCTCGGCATCATTATTAATTCACAATTGTGTTTTCTACTGAAGCAACGGTTTTGTTAAAAGTATTCCTGTAGTTATTAAATGGGACGTAGACACCCACTGCACCCAACAACAATCACAAATCTCTAGAAAAAAATTACTTTATAATACTTAAATGCTTTTCTTGCAGATGTTAAACCAATGTTACCTGTATTTTAGAAAGCAAGTATTATTTGCTCTCTTACTTCTAACCTTGAGAAAAATCACCATTGTGCTGATAGTTGATATTTTATTTGTTGCAGCCATTCCAACAATATACAGTTTTTACTGCAAACAATGATGTCAGAGATGAAGCAAAAACCCAAAACCCACAATGCATGGCGGCACATCTGGGAGCTAAAGTATTTCTGTTAAGACATCCTGACTCAAACTACGGATTTTCTTTAGAGTATGTGTCATGATTCAAAGTGAATGATTGACCTTTGAAAGATTGACATGGGATTCATCCCCAATGAGTCTGAAACAGATTGCCTCATTCAGTCAAGAGACAGGTGTTGAAAAAGGTGCCTAAGTCGAACACATGGATTGGATCCGTTCCCAAACGCGCTTGATGCCACAGAACCCGCTTTAGCAATACGTTGTTTTCTATTACTACATATACTTTTAATTCAATTCAATGTAATTGATTGATTTCAAACATACAGAAGGTTACTTGCAATTTGTTTTTTGTTGTGGTAAGAATGTGGATACAGTGGAAAAGAAATCTCAGAATTAATATCAACGTAAAAGACAAAATTCATTTTGTGAGTGGAAATAGATTGTAAGAACGTGCTGTCAAACCACATATGTGAAGGACAATGTCCAAAGTCTATATTCATATAACAAATATTTCTTTAGCTTGAAACAAAAACTAGGTATGAAGAACAAACATACACACTTGATAGATTTTAAAAACAGCTTAAATGATGTATAAAGTGAAACTCACCGTTTTACCCGGGAGTATCTACACGTAGTTTAAAATTAGTAGATCATCATTAAGATTTGAAAGGAATACGCATGCCAAAGGATTATCTTTCTGTTTAAGGGGTTAATTTATGGCACCGGAACAGGAAATTGTAGCACACTGTAAATGTCAGAAAGTGCTTCAGCCTCGACCTTTTTTTGCTAGTTTGTAAGGGATCTTCATGTGGTCGCTAAAAGCAGCAACAGGAGACGGGATTTGAGTTTTCATTGCTCAGCTAATGTGGTCTTGTCATTGCCATACAGAGAGTCATATCAATAACCTATCAGCAGCTGCAGTTGTTCTGCTAGCACAGCAAACAGTGGGTAGACATCCGCACTTGAGCGTTCCTTTGGGAAGGCAAGGGAAATCAGAGAACTAATCAGTGGCAGCTAGGACTGTGGAGGTGAACGCAAGTGCAACAAGAAAGTGATGCTGATGGGAGCTGACACTGAGAATTGGGAGAGGATCAGGAGACACCCTTACTTAAGGAAGCTGTTTCCTCAGCCTGGAAAACTTTAATTTAATGTAATGGAGTCCTCATCAGGAGGGTAAGGAACAAAAACATGGGGATCTGGAAATTGTTTGCCTGGGAGGCCTGTGAAATTAAAATGAGAAGATTGGAGTTTGTGTGTGCATGACGTACGCTGGCACTGAAAACATGTTTCTGTATTTCCAGAAACAGTTGGGTACAATGTTTGTTCTTGTTCTCTGATGTTTGCTCAGAGTTGTTTGGGCTGCGTAACAACAGCGTTATTAACGTCCCAGGGGTGTAGATAACAGGTAAATTAATACTAATTCTATGCAGAAATGTACAAATTAGCCTGCTTTTTTTCCCAGTGGCTTGTTAGTGAGGAACAACGCGCATACACACACACACACACACACACACACACACACACACACACACATCCTGTACACACACGGTTACAAGTAAACATGACAAACCTCCCCTACCCCAGTCATACATACAAACACAGTACACAGGCCAACACATGCACACATGAACACACACAAACACATACAAACACACACCTACTTCTTAATCTCCGAGCACCATGAACACAGCGCTGGAGAAGTGTGAAGACTTGGCTTGATATCAGAGGGAGGCTACCTCGCTGCTTGTTCGGATGTTAATTAGTTTGGCCTGTTTGCATTTTTATTAATCTGGTGCAGAGAGTTTGAGCTGATAATCTATTCACACTGATATTGGGAGATAAAACTTGAGCTCAGATGAGGTTGGCCAGTGAAACTGCTGCTTTTCTTAAATTATTCATCGACAGTGCAGCTCCGAGTGGCATCCCGTGCATTTCAAAGTCCCGTCAACCAACCGTTTATCTGCTCAAGGTACATGTTGGGGACGAATATCGGCATCTCATAACGTATCACTCCCAGTCACTCTCCGTCTCACCCCTCAGCGTCAAACACCATGATACATGATGCCCCACTCCATTCCCTTCAGTTGAATTAAAATAGTATATCACTCTCAATAGGCACATTCTGTATGGAGACATATTGATATGCATCCAACATGGAGCATGTAATGAGAAGAGATGACAGAGTGCCTGGACTGCATGTGCACCTGCCACATACTGCCGGCCGAGGCAGCGGGACGAAAGACGGAGATGAAGACGAACAGAGCACACGCCACGGCTATGCGGCTGATTTACAAGTTATGGCCTTTTTCTCCTTCACTCCACTGTCATTGAAAGAAGATTAGATGGGGCAGATTGCTTTAGACATCAAACATCATGCGGTCGATCCGTCATAGCAGTCGTTTCCAGCGCAGCCTCTTATGTAGAGAGCTTTCTGGATGCATTCACAGTGGGAATAAAAAAAGGAAAACGCTGTCCACCCTCTTCTGCAGCCTCTAACCTCCCCTGTTTCTCCATTCCACAGTCAACTGATGCTCACTGGGATGTAAGGGCACTATTTTGTCCCTTAACCCCCCCCCCCCCTTCTCTTTTTCCCCTGCCTTTGCTTTTCTTCCCGTTTTTCTCTCTCCCTTTTCTTTATCGCTAACTTGTGAATGGCAGCCAATCAGGGGCAGAGTCGCCTCAGCTTCAGCCTCGGTGACATCCACCGCCAGAAGTGATGCACTGCAAGAGAAAGAGAGAGGAGGGGATAGAGAGAGAGGAGGGGATGAGGAGGAGGAAAGGGGGAGGGAGAGACAGAGAGAGAGAGAGAGACAGAGAGAGAGAGAGAGAGAGAGAGAGAGAGGACAGAAAGAAAGTGTAGAGGAGGAAAAGAGCGAGAAGCCAGAGAGTGGGGAGGAGAAATGGAGCGAGGGAGGGCAGAGAGAAAGAGACAAGCATAGAGTGAGGGAGGCAAGCAGGCAGGAGACTCTCTCTCTCTCTCTCTCTCTCTCTCTCTCTCTCTCTCTCTCTCTCGCACACACACACACACTCCCATACACATTCACACCAGCTGTGCTGTTGTCAGTCTTGGAATGTAAGCACTGCCGTGAGGAGTCAGATTCTCCACCGCTAAGCACTGCTAAGGAGTAGGAACACAGTACCGTGCACTCAGTGACACAGATGGATGCTAAGCTGTGAAAAACCAAAAAGGTAAGGGTCTTTTTTTTCTCCTGATGAATGTTTAAGGATATATTTATATTTTTGTCTGCCTTCAGACTCCACGGGATGATGTGCTTTTTGCACTGTGACACAGCTACAGTAATGCAGCAGTGTGGAGATCATGAAGTGAAGTGTTGCAACTTCAAAGAGGTTGATGACAGCTCAGTCGGCTGAACTAGTGAATTAACAGATTTTCCGTTTAATACTCTAATCTTGAACGTGTCTTTATAATTTATATATATTTACAAGGTGTGCTTGAAAATGAAAAAAATAAATGCATGCGGTAGTTCCACAGTCTATTCTCAATATGAGAATGTCTTTTTTTGACAAATTGGAACTTTAAGCTTATTGATGACGCCTGATAAAACAAACCTAAAAAAGTATTTTTTAAACATATGTTCATTCTCATGACACCTGTCACACTGTGAATAACACTGCATATGTAACTTTAATGTGGGCATGATATTGTTGGTCATATTGTGCTTTTTCTAAATATTAGTTTTAACTTTGTCACCCAATCCAAAGTGATTCATCTAACTATGTGCTTTTCTGACTCCATACTGCGTACTGGTGGATGCCCATGCATGTGCTTGGCTATGTGCACATATGTGTGATATAAGAGAATGTATGTTAGTGTGTGTGTAGAAATATGTTTTATGCCTGCTGGGATGCAGTGAGGGTGAATCATACTTGTGTTGTGCTCTGGGCAGATTTGATGGAGAGGCACTGTACCATTCATATCTCTGAAAACGCATGGAGGTGTTTATCATGGTGTTCGAGCGGCGCAACGAGAGCAGCCAACAGTGTTGCCGAGTATGTACATGTGCATATCCTCCACAGCACAAACTTAATCCACCCCGTACTCTTCTTCGCTCTCACTAAACGCCTAGTCCTCGGGTGTGCTGCCTTACACACCGACAGCTTTACAGTCGCCAAAGTGATATATTGGGTTATAGTAATGTGCACCGGGTCATCCATGTAACGCCATTACTGTTTAGTGCAAATTAGCCACTAACACGCTCCCTGAATTATTGTCAGATATGGAGTGACCTTTCAGTGTTAAAAAGGAAAGAGGTGGAAATCCATTCTCCCACACAGGCACTGAGGATTCACACAGCTGGGTTTATAGGATGAAACCGGAATATGAATTTGGAAAAAAGACGTTATATGTTAGAGAGGAAACATTGAAAAGGGAGGAGTAAATTGGGGTATTTTATCAACAAAACATAATGGACATTTTAGTCTGTATTAATTAAATTGCAGCATCTTTATATTCTCACAGTATCTTTTGCCAGTGTGTAATTTCTTGTGGCGTGGCTATGCTAGCCTGGAAAGACTTTCCTTCACATAGTTGTCAGATGCTTTCAGGTTAATGATCATTATTATTACATTGTTAAAATGCATACACCATAAAAAGCATATATATATTTTTTTTTTACATAATGGAGGGGATTTTATGTCACATTTTCCCTGTGAACATACCCTTTTTAAGAAAGAAGGCGTGTGTGTGTTCCCTTTTAAAGTAGCTTTTCAATAAGGAAGTGTGCACTGTATCAGACAATTGCTTAAAGGATTTCAAAACATGAGTAAAGCTTGCTGTGGCTTGCCAGAGACTGCAGCCAGTGCAGGCAGACTTGGGAAGGTCTAGGGCTCCACCAAGTGGAGGTTTGTACAGGTGCTGCGTCTTGGTACATCAACGCCCCTCATGCTAGATTTACACTCTGTCCGTGCTGCTCTGTCAATACCAGCAAGCAATCACTGGAGCTACTCAAAGTGCCAATCACAAAACACGAGTTTCTTGCACCCAACTGGCATATACGGTTCGTGTTGGTCACTGCAAAAAATAAATAAAATGCTGCAGTTACCAGCCGTAAATCGTGTTACTGGACGAGCTGTGCAGGTACGAATGATCAAGACTCATCATGGCAGCAGTTTTGTGACCTTGCAACCCTCCTTTGCCCTCTCTCCATCTCCGTTTCTGTTTATTTATGATTCTCATACGACATAGTCACCTGTTGACTTCCTCAACAGAACGACGTTCGACTATAATCGAAGTGGTGTTTGAATGTCAGCAGTTTCAAATCTGGTTGATATTTGTGTAGCAGTTCGAAGGTTTTGGATGGTAGATTCTGAACTCTGTTGCCCCACCCTTATGCAATGTGTGTGTGTGTGTGTGTGTGTGTGTGTGTGTGTCTGTGTGTGTGAATTTGCTTGGTTCTAGATGTGTTGGCTTCTATGATAATGTGCAGTAAACCCTAATAAGTAAGAAATGCATTTCATTTTCTTCATCAAAATATAAATTTTTAAAAAGTCCGCTGATTTTTTTTTTTTTTAAATGTGTCGCCTTTGTGGTAAATGTGATACTGAGGAGGTTCTGGATGACAGTGCAGTGTTATGTTAAAAACACATAAACAGGACAAAGTGCTAAGGTTGCAGCAACATAGAGAACAGATGGTCAATTTAGGTATTTATATCCTCCCATGTATAGAGGATTATCGATTTATTATGCATGCAAGACCTCTTGCAAAGGTTTGCCAGCCAGACTTCTGCTGCACATAATTATTGTCCTACTAAAGTCAGAAAAGCCATAAAAGTGCTTAGTTGCAGTGCTCAGTTTAAGGTTTGTGGGGAAGCCTGAATGTTCAATTTTGGGATGCATGTGCATATAAATTTATACAGACTAATGTGCAAGGCTGTGCTTTTCTAGGAGGAATATCCTGATGAACAGCTAGTTCATATCTGATCAAAGATATTCTTATTCAGCAAAACAAGAATGTATAATTTTGCAGATTATAGAAATGGAGCACAGCGGAGCTCTTGCCAGAATGTGTCTCGGCCAAGATTAAGAATAACAACCCTAGACAACACTTTTAAAAGCATATTTAACAATTTTGTCACTTTACATCTCTGTGTTTAATGCCAAGCCATATAAGCTGTCTACAACTTAATCTAATCATAAACAACTTTCTTTTAATAAACCACACTATTTAATAGGCTGAATGAGTTGAGATAAGTCAGCTCGAGTCTATAGGATCTGGCACTGATTCAACACTCACTCATCCTTTAATGGAGTGTTTGGAAGAATTCTGAAAAGACACACTGGCCTAATGCTTAATAGGCCCACCACATCAAAGATTAATATCCAGAATGCTATTAAAACTCAAGGACAGGCTGGAATGATAATTAGAAAATGCAATCACAAGCATCAGAGTAGATTAATTGCAAGGCGGCGTTTCCTGATTTCGGGAAATGCACGTGTGACACTCATGCCACATTATGGGCATGCACAAGAAAATAACATTAAAAGAATGTAGCGCGGATCAGCAATTTAAAACACGATGTACATTTTATCTCTTCTCCTGCTGACACAATTTTAATTTATGACACACTCTTATATGTTATCTGGGTCAAAATATGTGTATAAAGGTTTGGACAGTTCTCCCATGCTGCTGCAGCAGAGAGATCTTACATTGTGCTGGGAGCTTTACGTCTTTCTAATGGCAATGTTCATCCATAACAAACTTTGAACTTGGTCAAAAAGTATTCTGAATACTTGAAAATTATTGCTGATTAAACAGATTCAACTGTCTGTCTACGAAGGAGCACAATGAGCAATGTTTTACATTGAGATCTCATTAGCTCACTTATTTGATATTCTATTCAAAGGATTACATTCATTTATATTCCGCACTTCACTTTCATCAATGGAACCATAATACTAATTTGTTCATAGACAGTAACGGGCCTTTTGTTCATGGGAATACTTCCACTGATAATACATTCTTTATTTGAGAGCTCGGAACAAAAAGCAGAAGGATTGCTCAACTAGCATGTGCCTTTAACCAGCATTCCCCGAGGTACACAGCGAACGCTTGTGAGGATAACGCGGGTACTCTTCCCCTTAATACAGGAATCCTACTAAATGGGCTCTTTAAGAAAGAGAGGCAAGATTTATTAGGATTAACTTCCAAAAGACCATAAATTATGCATACACACCCAAATTATCAGGACGAGGCATGGTGGGCACCCAGCCTAAGTGAAGTATCTGAAGAAGACTACCAACAACACAAAAGCACAAAGCCTGACAGATACCGGGGGGTTATTTTGGCAATTCCCCATGTCTATGTAGATTCTCTTTTTTAAAGTACATAATTACATATTTGGGGAATACAAATCTATGGAATTAACCCTCAGTACTATATGCACAGACAGATGGAGACAGAGGAAAGTATAGTTAACTTTGTACGGACATCTGATGCCTGAAGTTTACTGCTAAAACACAACAGATTGTTTGTTGAATTGAAAACTGAAAGGAAATTATATTAAAACATTATTTTATTCAACAAATTGAGCATTGACCTGAACACAAAAGCCACCAAAACAAAAAGACGGATAGTTGCAATGTGTAGTTTTCTATTAATGCTCTTGTAACTAACTCAAAAAAATCCCAGAGTGCATTACTTCAGTCTTTCGCGCAAGTTGGCATCGCTATTCCGATGATAGAAAAGAAAGTAAAAAAGATATATTGTGCAGTCATAGCATGGGGGATGGAAAATATATTATATAGCAGGACTCTTCACACAGTAGTGCAGGTTGCGCTGCAGCGTTGTAACTGAATGAGTGTGAAGCGGAACATGAAAATTAAAATGTGAGTTCCAGTCGAGTGTTTTAACGTGGTGCCTATTGCTCGTGTCAGAAGCATTCGGCTCCGAGGGATGCCTGTATTCTGCTATTCAAATACACTCACCGGCTGTGAAGCACTGTTTGCATAACATCAGTAATGCAACTTATAATTAGTGAAGTGCTGCTCACTCTTTTACTGCTCAAATACAAGGACACACGGAGTGATGCCAGGGAGTTGTAGCTGCAGTGAGTAAAATTAATTTGACAAATGCACTGTGATGATTACAGTCTTTTGTTGATACATTTACATTGCAGTGATTTTGATTTAATTTATTCAATTCGTTAATCACTTCTTTAGAAGTTTGCCTAATGATTCCTACTGAATTTGTTTTGTGTACGTATTATTAGATTTATTTAAATTTCTGAAAAACAATATACCCGAATGGGTTTCTAAATTGGGGTTCGGAATGTTGTTCATCAATTTGGATTTTTACCACTACATATAAATGTATTTTTGAGTTTACTGATCTTCGACAATACCAATGACTGAGTCAGGACTTTTAGGCTTTCCTTCACTCACACAATACACATATATGCATAATTAGCTGCCCTGCAAGAACAAATTAAAAAAGGGAAAGTCAGCATACAGAGTTTTTGTGTAAATAAGTGTTGCCCTAGAGTATTCCACCGTTAGGATTTAGAGCCTATTGAGATACATACATGCCGTGAATGTGCTTCTTGACTTAAGTTTCCTCTTTTCACAGGATCTAAAGGACATCAAAGAGAGGAATACAATGTCTCTTCTGTTGACACTGCCTTCCAGTGTTCATCCTATCAGAAGCTTACTACCATAATAGCAAAGAAGTCATCAAGGACATTTCCCAGCTGATTGGATACCATGATAACCAATCAGCTTGTGCTCCTCCTGATGCTCTCTATCCTGTGGCCCAGTACTGCCCTGCCTTTCACACCTGGGAATATTGGGAATCTGTTTGGGCTGCCAGAGAGTGATGGGAGGATTCTTCAGCGGTCCAAGCGCGGATGGATGTGGAATCAATTCTTTCTGCTCGAGGAATACGCAGGAAATGACCATCAATATGTCGGCAAGGTAACCTACCCAAACACATTGTCTGCAGACTAATTACACAAGGTTTAACGTGTTGAGGTATAGTGTTTGATGTAATTGGCTGAAGACGGATGTACTGCCTGAAATCTGGCTCTTACAAGCACAGTTAACTGGAGCTACCAGATAAACAGCACGAGCACACAAACTGCTCTCTTTACCTTCAGTCTTCCATGGTGCTTTTGTACAGCACTTTTTAATCACATCACTCGCTCCGTGAAAATCATACTGTTATAATCAAAAAATCTAAATCACATTGATTTATTGTTGCGCAGATGCCATCAATGTAAAAGTGGTATTTCATGGATAACCAAAAAACAACGTGTGTCGTTTTTTAACAATACAAGTAATTTTTTAGCCAGACAAACATCGTAATCACTGCTGAAATCAGTTAATACAGAGGGTATGTGGGTCATGAGCCAAGAGAGCTGAAACTTCCTGTTGACAAACCTTATTCAACACCAGAGCTCTGTTCTTTGTTCCAATATGACCCCTTGACGAGGTACATGGACATTGTGCCACATGACAAAAAGAAACAGAAACTCGGGCACTCGGAGAGGGCAGACCTTCGCCAAGGCCATCCCCCATCTCGCCAGTTTCATGAAAATCTAGCCAGTAGTTTTTTTCCATAATTCTGATATCAAATAAACAAACTGAAACCATAACCTCCTTGGCAGAGCTAATATAATAAGCCTATTACCAAGTGCTTTGTAATTGAAATCAAACTCAGACACTCTACTTTAAAGTGTAAAACATGTTTGTAGGAGCTTTTCTTTTCTCTGTTTATAAGTTTGACAAAGACTGGAATTCTATGGGTGATGTGGGGAAAAACACAATCCAAACAAGGTACACATTTAATTATATCAATATAAAAAGGTCAAGGCCCACACAAGTCCGCCCCAAAACAGGCATACATGAGCCCAAAACCAGTCTCGGATGTCACAAAAGTGGCTCCTACGAGGCACTTTTTCCCTAAGAATCAGAAAAAGGGAGAGTTTCGGGACAATGCTCCTCCCCACCCACCCAGATCAGAGAGGTTCTTGTCAGCTCACCCCTGCTCGCACTCTGAAGACAGGTGTGATGGGGAACGCTACAGTTATCAACTCGAGGGAGGGAAATGAGGTGACTGTCGACAGCCAATTTTCTCAGAGAAAGCTGGCTTTCATCACACACCTCATTCTCCGGAGTAAACAAGTGTCTTGTGCAAGGTTGAGTAGGGGGATATGACAACTTCTTTTGCAGAAACCATCATCCTGATGTGGTGAGGAGAAAGGAACAGCAAAAATAAATGGAATATGGAGAGACGGAGGAGGAAGAAGAAAACAAATCAATCAAGAAGGCCAATGAAATTCACCTTGTTGTGTTATGTGATGAAGCAGCAAAGTAAAAGCTAACTATAAATGGGGCCATCCCTTGATATGTCAGTGACTGGTGCGATGTGGCTTTCTTCTCAACTCTTTGATGCTCTCTGGCGCCCAACTTCCATGGCATGACAGCAATCGCATTCACCAGTTCCCCACTCTTCCTGTGTCCAATATCATTCACTATTTAACTGTCAGAAAAACATGCGGCTGTAATAAATTACTGAGGGGGGGGGGGGGGGGGAGGGCAGACATATAGAGCCATTGTGCTTTACAGAAGGAGCTTCTGCGATCCGTATCACTAATTCAATCAGTTTAACTTCGGAGTTTTAGATAGAGACAGACTGATGGAGACAGAGTCGGATACAGAAAACAAGTTAAATGATAGATACAGAGATAGAGAAAAAGTTATGGGTTTGATGGATGGAAAATAGGCAGAGGCTGCAAAAAAAATAGTCGATCAAGTGACAGTAAATTGGCACTTATTTTGATAATCGATTTATCTTCTCAGTCATTCTTTGAGCAGAAATGTCAAAAATTCTCTGGGTTTAGCTGCTCATTTGCATTTTTTCTTTCTCATATATGACAGTAAACGGCATATCTTAAGGTTTTAGACTAATACATGGACAAAACAAGAAAACTCAAGACATTATTGTGGCCCCTGAGAAATTGTGAATGTAATTTTTCTCACTATCACTTCAACATTTCAGTTAATTGAGGAGAGATCGCGGATTTGTCAATAATGGAAATAATCGTTATATGCAACCCTGAAAACAAATTCTAAGATGGATGTATAAATAGAAATAAAAAAACTAGTTAATGGATAGATATTAGAGCTGCAACGATTAGTCAATTAATCGATAAGTATAAGTACACCCACAGAAAATCAATCCACTATTTTAACTACTGGTCCATAGTTAATGTCATTTTTCAAGCAAAAAAAAAAACTACCTGGTTCCTGTTTTAAAAATATAAAGATATGCTACCTGCTGTTGGTTTGTGTCATTATTAATTGAGTGTCTTTGGTTCGTGGACCCTTTGTCAGAAAATAACAAGCAATTTGAAGACATCACCTTAGGCTCCGGAAAATGATTATAGGCCTTTTTTTTTTTCCATTTTGTGAAATTCTGATGACAATGAAAACAATCAATAGTTGCAGCTGTAATAGATACAGCAATGGATAGATGAAAAAGTGGCTGGATAATGACAATGGCAGATAGACAAACAAATAAGAGCGAGAGAGAAAGAGAGAGAGAACAAAGCGACCAAATGCAAAAAACACTTTTGTGCCCAGCACAAAGCCTTCAAAGCCTTGATGGTCCTCCTCATAAAGATCATTTAATGGCCTTTGCGGTGCACTGTGGGAGACCTTGTTTATTTCACATTCATTCAAACCTCTCCAATCAACCCACACACACTCAGTAACTGTCACTTGAGGTTGAATTCCTGATTACGCCAATCAGATGTGATGTAAAGAACAGCCACACTCTTGTACGGCTCACTTTTCACTGAAAAAGGAAGCAATGCGTCACTGTAACTGCACCATATAATAAATGCAGCTCGTACTGCTTATCAAGGTGTTCAAAAGGCATGTTGCTTTGAAGCTTACATACTGAGTGGTGCTGACGGATACCTCACAGAATGATAAGAAAAATAACTGCATTAGTTAAAGTAAGGCATTGAGCACTTACTCAGTATCTACCGACAACACAGACAATGAGGATGATACACTTTATGATTGTAAATATACTATACAGTGGCCGTGCATGTAGCGAGCGTAAAAAACCCTCATGTCACATTGTAACTGACTTTCACGGGGCCAGTAATGAGTGTGAGCACTCACTGTGTGCAGCTGTGGTGCCCTACTTCTTAAGCAGGGCTGTGAAGTGTGAGCACTTGCAATGCTGAGCAATACAACCACAAACTTTGGATTCTAGAGCATTTGAGTGGCGTGTTTGAAGTGAGCTAAATCCTATTAAACTCATGGTGCATTGTATTGTCTCGTGCCTCGTCAGGAAAATGTGCAGCTCTAAATTAGAAGCTCACTTTGTTGTGGTGACATTTTGCTAATAAAGTATCCTTGATATATTTGCAAGGCCATGTTCGATACCCTTCTGCATGCATTTTGCAGAACTTGTATGAACTACAAAGCACACTAGATATGCTGTAAGCTGTAACTTTAACCTGCACACTATACATTATAGTACTGTGTTGCAAAAGTAAAGGATTTTTCGCCCATGTCTTAAGAGACAGAGGGAAAGAGGGAGGAAGAGTAATTATTCTGTATCCATTCTGCACTCTATTTTGCTATCTCCTCTTTGCAGCGCCGAGTAATGCTAACCAGAGACCTGACAAGAATTGCCAATGATTTTGCCGCTTTACTGACAATTCCTCAGTGTTTGTGCAAGGCGATTTTACTCATCAAGGCTCTCTTCTGTGCTTCTGTTGTAAGGCCTTGAAAAGGCTGTGTTTGTGCTGCAAGGCCTTGAAAGGAGAGCCACTAAATCTCTGCAAATATAGTGTGGTAGTGTGAACATTTGATTTTGTTTAAGCTGTGTGAAAAAACACTTTGTGCCACACTTTGTCAACAGTCTCTTTTTTTTTTCCTGGCCGAACTAGATGTTATAGATTTACAGTACCTGTTAGATGCAGACTTTAGCTCACTTCAACATATAAAAACTCGCCTCTGCTATATGTCAAATAAAAATCAATTCAGCTTGCTCTCTACACTTTAAGCCACAACACTGTATTGTATTTTTACCATTTATACGGGTCATATCTGCAGAACTCAAATCTTAAACATCTGTGTTGCTGGTATATTTATATGTACAGGAGCACTGTTATTGTTTGAATGGTATGTTATCTCATAATAACTTCGACAAAACTCCTCATAATTTGCACTACCACTCAGTAAGACATCTATATGGCCATGCACAGAAGATCTGTTTACCCATATGATTAGGAAGCAGACGTTGTGTAGACAGCCAATAATTACAAAAAGTGCACGAGGTAAGGCCATGCGTGCCCACATGTATAGTGGAAATATGTAAAATGCATACCATAAGGTTCTGCAAAGACTGTAAGATTCCTATTATCCTGTAGACAGCTTAGCTGCATAGGGTGCAGGCTCCTTTGATGGCTCGTTGTTTGTTGTTTTTGCTTCTCAGGCTCCTTTTCTTTTTTTTTTTTTTTTTTTTACAGGATTAACAACCAAGACTGGAAATATGGAAATAATCAGATGAAAACTACTGAAGAATATAATCAAAAGATTTGAAAAAAAATTGTAAATACTTGTGGTCTGACTCGGTCTGAAATTGTATTGGTCTATTTATCACACTGGAAGCAGAGAGGTGTTGCGAGTATTAGGTATGAAACATGTTGGTTTGTTCAGCATTGCTTAGTGAGCATGTCCCCGTGTCTACGACCAATATACAGTACCTTAACATAGACAATGAATTTCAAAGTAGAGAAAATGTGACTGTGGCACTATACAAGATTTCCTTTTCCTGGGAGTAAATGTGCATACCACAGATATGAAGCCCATTTCAATGCAAACACTCTCCTGCTCACCAAAAATTAGCCTGTCATTCATATGCAATAGCAGCCTTCACGTCCATAACACACCGTAAATCCTTGGTTCTCTGGTGTACAGCTCAGGAGAGAATCCATATTTACAAAACAATCCATAGACTGTATTAAATGTGAAAGTTCAATCCGAGTGATATTTCATTTTAATAAACTTCGGATAATAGAGTTCATCTGCATGAAAATATTTTCAAACAACACCAAATACTGCGCACATTGCTCATTTGAACTTGACAGCATCTTGTATTCAAATGCGTCCCATTTCTTTTCTTTTCTTTTTTAATTCTGCCTGAGAATAGCGGGCAATACATTTCTGATTCCCATTCAAAGATGTACTGTTGACATCACTCTTCCAACTGCGGGAAAAAAATAATTAGTTTCCTCACAGCATGCAGACATTAATATTAATAAGTTGCTGACGTACATTCTGTGTCCCTAACTACTTGTCATTTAAAATGTGAACCCATGAGATAGTGCTCCAAATATATCTGCCGACAGATCCAGTACAGTAATGAGCTTCAATCAAGTGTCGGTCACAGTATGCCACCATTACTCCTACATGACACTTGGAGCCACTTCAAGGTGATGGATAGGTCAGAGGTCACTACATTTAGCAATTGTTGCTGGAGGTCCGGTTTTCATGATTTTATTTTTTCATCTCAACTGTGGGTCCAGAGGCAATGTTCTGTTCCAAGACTGAGACAGAGAATGCAACATTATTTTACTTTTCACACATCTAAATTATGTTGTAAATGTAGTTGAGGTCCCCATCGCCAGAGATTATATGTCATGTATTAATTCCTAAGCAAGCCGTGTGGCATGTGCTGCTTATTTACTGCATATTCAGTCAATTATTTTGGGGACGTAGAACACAAACGTACCAAAGTGTCGAGATACAGCCCCTTCTCCGGTAAGTGAAAATAAACTTTGTTATGAAAAAAGCAGCAATAAGTAGAGAGTAAAAAGTTCACAAATGTTAGTTGAAACAGGTGCCTGCAATAGTTTGATAAAAAAATTAATTAAAAAAAAAGAGAAAGAATTGGCAACCAGAGCATGAAGCCAAAATAGGAGATGTTATTATTAGTTATTTGCTATTATGAGGAGTGGTCTTCAAGGGCAATGATTTGGACTTGTAAATATTCTGGATAACTCAGTTTTTCTCCCTTTTATTCAGCAGAATGTAACTTTGCTATTTGCAACAGTGTGTTTTCTCGTCAGTCTTAAGTGGATGCCAGAAGACTGTGCAATGAGAACTCCATACAACATCACTCATCCACAAGTTTGACTCAGTCTATAAAATCTGTCTATTTAATTTTCAGCTGCACTCCAACATGGACAGAGGTGAAGGCAATGTGAAGTACGTTCTGACTGGAGACGGGGCAGGCACCCTGTTCCTGATCGATGAGAAGTCTGGGGATATTCATGCCACCAAGAGGCTGGACAGGGAAGAGAAAGCCATGTACACTCTCAATGCAAAGGTCCTGGATAGGAACACCAATGCAGAGCTGGAGCCTGACACTGAATTTAACATAAAGATTCACGACATCAACGACAACGAGCCAAAGTTTGTGAAGGAAATCTACTTCGCCAGTGTCCCTGAAATGTCAGAAGTTGGTAAGTTATGGTAATAGAGATGTTGGATTTTCCTATCCAAGCTTTAAATGTGAGGATTTGCTGATTTTCTCCGTTTTATATTGGAAACTGTTGTGCAATTTGAGGAAGTCGCCTTAAACTCCAGCAAATATTAAGTATATGGGCCTTTTTTGTGGCTTTTTGTTGTTGTTGTTGTTGTTGTTATTTAAATGGATTAAATAATGATACAAGAAAATATTCAGCAGATAAACCTATTAATTCAATATTCATCGGTTGCAGCCATCCTTTATTCATTTATTTAAAAACGTATGGCATTATATAATAATATAATGCTGCAAGAAACACTTGTGTAAAAGGCAATGTGTAAAAAACTGTTTTGTTCATCAGTCCGATGTACTGGCCCTATTGTGACGCTGAATTCAGTTCTTCAAAGTTCTTCACTCTTTTTGGGATTGTTATTTGTTTGGTCAGGCTCATTGGGCATTCATAACAAGTTATGCCATTTGCCAGTTTTTTAATAGGCAGTAGAAATATTGGAAGTTTAGATTGTCAAACTCTTTCCAATTAAGGATTTGCTTCATTGCATTTCACTTCATTCCATTCAAGTCATATAAATAAACCAATTGGCATGGATATAAACAAAAGCTTATGCAAATAATGCATGCAGCTTGTAATCAATCCTTAATTATGCAACCACAAATTAACACACAAGAGCAATCAAGGGTAAATCAAAAACCCAATTGTCTATATGACAAATAACAATGCCACTTGATATTCATAATGTGCCGTTCTTAGATTTCTCGGCTGCATGGATACTGGCAAAAGGTGGGTCAGGGTCACAACTACTCGTCTCCGGACTGATAAACTGCCTTATATGTTCAGACTGAACACACTGGTTAATCAAGCCAGCCAGCCATGAAAAATCAGCAGCTCCCTTTTATGCTATCAGTGCTGGGACTAAGTGGGACAGATGTTCAAGGGTTCATTAGTATGCACGGAGACAGTCAGACCCAAACAGGACACGGCAGAGGTCCCCTGAATGCCAAGGACAGTATTTGCAATGTGGCGTTATTGAAACGCTCGGGTGGATTATGCAGGACTTAATATGGAAGTGCCTCAATGACAGGATATCGGAGAGGAACTGAGCTCTTTTTGTGCCTAAATATTCATTAGTTCTATCATTTTTATTTATTTGGCACACACATGATCAATATTCAAGCACCTGCCACTTGGTTGTGGAGGCTCATGTGTATATGGTCCTTGTGGTTGGAGTTTTAGTGATACGATACTGTAGATGATACTGTATCATATTGGCAAATAACACTTTTAATAACGTGTGCTGGGTGCTGGAAAGTCGAGGGGCAGCGTCCCTGAGCGCAGTAAATCTATTCCAGCTCCTCAGTAGAAGCTTGTCAGTATGTATCTAATGTTGCCACACCTCTGGCTCTGACAACAGAGGTCAGACAGAAATGCATCAGTAATATGACCTTGCTAAGCTAAAAGGCGGAACTGGTGTATGAATTTGAAAATGTATTTTACGTGTACACTTTCCATATTAACATTAAATATAAGAATTGCTAATTAAAAAAAGAAAGTGTGTTTCCCTACATGACATGACGACACATTTAGAGCCTGAAGACAACAATGCAACAATAATGTAATGGTTTTGTTAACAGGCAATGGTATTAACTGAGGAGAGAGAACCCTTCTCTTCGAGTGTTGATGACGTAGAACCTCTCAGTCTCAGTGACATTTAAGTGATCCAGCCACTAGGACACCAGGGTTTAATCAAAGCAATCATTTTCACTGAGGTGCCAGAAGAGACCCAGGAATAGTCTGCAAGCTGACCACTTTTGTTTCAGTTTTGCGAGCAGCAGCAACTACCTTGCTGTTTCCTTTTTCTTTTCTTTTTTTTAAGAGAAGAAATGAGTACCACTGTCACTGATTGAATTTACTAAAGACATTACTGCCTTTTTGTAGAAAACTAATTAGATT
This sequence comes from Bovichtus variegatus, assembly GCA_943593645.1. Taxonomy (NCBI): domain Eukaryota; kingdom Metazoa; phylum Chordata; class Actinopteri; order Perciformes; family Bovichtidae; genus Bovichtus; species Bovichtus variegatus. Next base: position 5,615,547 of record CALSCE010009502.1, read on the forward strand.
TTCTCCAGAGCCCTGTTATTTGACATGGAAATATAGATCAGTCAGTATAACTTATTGCATTGCTGAAAATAACTTTTGAGTTCACAGCAGATTCTCTCCGACGAAACGTAAATGAAAATATGTTGAAGCCGTTACTTGATCATGCAGTATCACTGCTTTGGCATTAAAATGGACTTTGCATGTTCTTTCATGCAGGTACATCTGTTGCCACAGTAACTGCCAATGATGCTGATGATCAAACGTATGGGAACAGTGCCAAGCTTGTGTATAGCATTCTACAGGGACAGCCGTATTTCTCTGTGGATTCAGAAAACGGTAAGGCAAAGCCAGCAGGATCTCTTGGATGCAGTTTCTAATGTTATGCATGTCTATAAACAGATCTGCTGTACTGCAAAGTGTTTCTGAAAATTAAATAAGGGGAATGTGGATTAAGCTGCCCGTCAGTGCGATCGATTCTATACAACTCAATATTCAACTCCACTAAACCTCTAAATTACCTTTAGGAACACATCAATGAGTCACAAATTATGTAAAAATGTTTCATTTCTAATAGATTTCATTGTATTTTTCAGTTTGCCAGTAAGTATATGAAGAACTGGACTTGGTTGCACAAGCTGGTTTATAAATCTTTATACATTTGTGAATAATGTCTTTTCTAAGTTCATAGCAACTATGAGCTAGTTTCAAACTAACGTGCTCCCGCTACTTAAAGCGATCGACTATGGTCTGGTACAGGAAGGGGAAAGCAAGACCGGGCATCATGCTCTGAAGACCTTCACCCGACCAAACATCAAACACGCCGCCCTCCAGCCAGTCTACCAGCCTGTCATTCAGCCGGCGTGCCTGTAATCCAGTCATATGAATAGTCAAGATGCCAGCCCACAAGATAATCCTTCTGTGGGTGAGCAGGCTTATGCAAGCACCTCCACAGACCTCAAATATCAGCTGCTCCTCAGGCAGTCAGATGTCCTGTGAAGAGGAGCCTTAATGGAGGACATTGAGAGGCGCGAGCTTTACAAGGCAGAGCTGCATAGTTGAACACAAGACTTTGAAATTACAGGCTGTAAAAGTATAATAATATATTTAATTTGTCAAATAATAATGACATTTGACGTTTCCTAATGTTTAGTGTTGATTAACCATTTATCGTTATTCTGTCAAATTTTGTACAGCTTTACACAAAATGTGCGTTCATGACGTTTGCTTGGATTGTGTCTACATTGAGCTGCATTTGGTTCACAAAGGCAGTGAAATGAAGCCGAGCGCTGCTACAGTGCCGTAACAGCTAAATGTAATTCAGACTTTGGTGAAAGTGCATTCGCATTATCCGTTTGGTGTTCAAGGTCAGTTGACAGGAGAACTCATTCTCAGTTCACGCCTGAATTGGTAAACGGGCGTACACCCGCGTCATCGTGAAGCTCAAGTGGATGTGGACAGTCACGTATTACCCACTTACGGCGAATATGTTGCACTGTTGCAGCAGATACATGATCCAATATCTACTCAGATGTTCTCACAAACAACTGGTGTAGCTGGCCCCTGCCCTTAGACTGCTGCACTAGCAGTTAACATTTTTATAAATATTTTTCTTTGTACTTCTTTGTACAAGTCATATAAGAAACCACTTAACAATTAACAATTTCCCATGTCTGCGAGTCAAAAAAGCTTACAAGGCAATGCCTTTTTAAGCCATTTTTCACATCATTTATTTGCAGCATGTCTAAATTTAGATTTAAGTAATGTCTTGCATTTTGGGAAGTGTGCTTACTTGCTGTCTTAGCAAGAGGTAGATGAGATGATCAATGTCAGTTTCATCGTGGGAGGTTCAGAAAAGAGAACATAGCTTTGTGACATTGTTAGCTAGGAGCAGGGGGAAACAGATAGCCTAGCTCTGTCAAAGGTCCATTCCAAGAACTACAAACTGTCCTATTCACAAGTTGGATGTGTTTATTTAACATAGAGAAAAGAAAAACAACAGTGGATCTGACGCAACACAGCTGAGCTCTTTACATGCAGCGCCACAGAAGTCATCTTTAACTGAAATGCTTTTGTTGTAGGACACCCCCAGTCTTGTGTGTGGCTGACGATCAAAGTCCTGCACTGTGTAGGCACATCCACCCCGACCACCTCCTACGACTTGCATTCTGCACATACATGTAGCCCTCTGACACTGGAAAATCCGTTGCTAGGGAACATAATCCAGGCAGCGTTTACATTTTCATTCAAAACGTAATTGGCAAACCAAATTAGTAATATATAAATGTAATTTTCCAGTGGGCATGGTTGAGCAACAGGGATGGAAATGATCTTAATCTTATCTCATTTTCAGAAAAGGCAGCAAATACATTTTCAGAAAAAAAGTTTTCCATTAAATTGTCAAAACTGGTGAAAAGAATGTTGGTGATTTCTTTTCCAGGCACCATCAAGACGGCTCTGCCCGGCATGGACAGAGAAGTAAAGGAAAACTACCAGGTTGTGATCCAGGCCAAAGACATGGCTGGACAGATGGGTGGGCTTTCAGGGACCACTACAGTCAGCATCACCCTCTCCGACGTGAACGACAGTCCGCCGCGCTTTGCTAACCGTAAGAGCGAGGCCATTCCCCCCCACGCTGTAATGATTTGTAATAGGCTTTTAAACACAAGTGAACTTTAGTCACACAGTAAAGACAAATCTCTTCTCAAGCACGCACAAGCGGTGTCTGTACTGATTTCTTTTTTCATTCACCGTCATGTATAGATTCCTTCCGTGTGACTGCTGTGGAGTCCACGGAGATTGGAGGCGCCATTGGACGCATAAAGGCCGATGATCCAGATGTCGGGCGTAACGCTGAGATGGAGTACAGCATCGTCGGGGGTCACGACATATTCAACATCATCACTGACCAAACCACACAGGAGGGAGTCATCATAATCAAAAATGTAATTTATTTTTGTTCCTAAATTCCTTTTTGGTGCTTTATAGTCTCCGTTTATGTACTTCACTGCTTCACGCCTTGTAGTCTGCAACCAGCATCAAACACAGCCGCTGTGAGCAGTCATGTAACTCGCACTCGTTTCATAATGGCTGTGCAATCAGACAAAAACACTTCTAGTGGCAAGTGACGGGTTATCAGAAAGCTGCAATGAATAGCATTCAATAAATGCTGTGTGTTTCATGGAAAGCATCTAAATAAAAACACATTTTAACTAGTAATACCACATCTATGAAACATTGAAGTACTTTCTTTTGTATACAGTGCTAAAATTCAGAAGAAGTTATATCGTGACAAAAGGCAAATAAGTCTTTAAATCTCTAGACAGATCAGGTGTGCATACAGTAAAAAACATATTTTTGAATAACATACCAGTGAATGTCAATATTTTACAAACCTGCTGTCAATCGTGTTTGAGTAGTTTAATTCTTTAACCTTCAGAGTTTCTCTTCATGCATTAGTATATGTTTTAAATTGAACTCAATTTGAGCCGTCTTTTTTATCTTGTCTAAATATGAACTCTTATCTTCAATGAAAAGAAAGAATAGTACAGTTTCTGATTAGAAAAAGCCCTATGATAACATTTTCATGTAAGAAAGACATACGACAGACTTTTTTTTTGTGGTAACGGTAGTGTAAAATCAGATACCCTAAGCCTGTGAAATGAATAATATAAAGCAGTCTTTTGCAAGAAACTCTTACGAGTTTCCCCCTGAGATCTCAGAGATCAGTTTTCCTCACTTGGATTTGTAACTTAGAATTTAGAGTATGAAAAAAAATAAAAGGCAGACAAATGAAATGCGATGAATTGCCATTTAAAATCCCGAAGGCGGACTGTTTTTATGCAAAAGTCTACAGCTTGACTTCTGATGCTCTTTCATCTCCAGGCACTGGATTACGAAAGTAAGAAGGACTATGAGTTCAGAGTGGAGGTGAGAAACACCTACTTAGACGCAAGGTTCATCCACGGTTTGCAATTCAAAGACTACGCCACGGTCAAGGTAACCGTCGAGGACATGGATGAGCCTCCTGTTTTCACCAGGAACCCTTACATCATCGAGGTGCACGAGGACACGGCTGCTGGCAGCTTCGTCGGTGTGGTGTCAGCCAGGGACCCTGACGCTGACAACAAGCCAGTCAAGTATGCTATAAGACACAGCGAGAAGTGTTTAGACCTTAAACAGTGCCACGCTGTCACAGCCACATGCCCTTCACTACCTTTACAAAAACAAATTCATTCTCCTTGGAAATTAAATTTTTTAGTAAACTTAGAAATTTATTAATGACCTGTTGAGCAAAGATGTCCTCCCAAACCAAGTGGATGCAATGCTTTATTGTGCTAATGTCTTTCAAAACGCATCGTTGCAGCTTTAATTATACTAGTATCACATCAATAAGAAAACAAGCCGAACATGGTGGAATAGAAATACAAAGTTTCCTCTTATCAGTTTTTTTTTTAGAAGGAGGAAAATGTGCTTACTTGGCTGAATCTAATCCATCAGCCTAACCATGTGTCAGTGTGGAGAAGGGGGGGGGGGTATTATTCATGGGTCCCTCCTGGTTATTTCCCAGTGGAAAATGGCGGCGTCCCTGTGAAGTGAATACAGACACTGTTTATTTCCCAGAATTATGTAAGCCCTTTGTGGCACTGCACAAAGTCAAAGTGAAAGAGGCTAATTTGCTGTATCAATTCACACAGCTCAGTACCGCCCTTCCACACATATGGCGCCTGCCCGTCTCTGACAAGGCGATATGCCACTCTCGGTCCATGCAACATGGCGTATTGTGTTGCATATTCAAATTCCAGTGGAATATTAAAGATGACAAATGAGCAGGCAAGAGGAGAGATGCATCATCATTCCACATTGGAGAGTGTGGAATATGTTTTCTTTTGCCAACGAGTGATGCACTGTGTAAAAGACACTTTTATGAAGTAAAGAGGTACTTTAGTGTGTGAAGGCAGATCTGTGCAAGCAGAAAAGATAATAAGAAGGTTTAATTTCATGAGCAATATTCCTTGTATGCAGATATCATAGAGACACGTACTGTGCTATATGTTCACAGCTCGAGGAATGTTATTTGTATTGTAAACAATAACGTGTGTGTTATTCTCTCAGATACTCCATCGATCGGCACACGGATCTAGAGAGGCTGTTCAACATTGACTCTGTGAACGGCACCATCACCACGCTGAAAGCACTGGACAGGGAAATGTCCAAATGGCACAACATCTCCGTGGTGGCGACTGAAATAAGTAATTGTTTAACTAAAATGTTTTGTATTTTATGTCTCAATTTCCTAACCTAGGACATTTGCCGACTTCTGTCGTGGTGCTTTGTTTCTGTCCGATTCTGAAATGTGCTGATGTTATTTCTTCTAATCCGTTTCCTTCAGATAACCCACGACAGACAACTCGAGTGCCTGTGTTCATCAAGGTGTTGGATGTCAATGACAACGCCCCGGAGTTTGCAATGTCCTATGACACATTTGTCTGCGAGAATGTCAAAGCAGGACAGGTGCTTACATTTCAGAATGTATTACTCATAATGTGGCTGATTATATTTATTGTAGCGTAACTGGTTTTTATTTGGCATCTGTGTGACGAGCTGCGTAATCTCCTTAATGTACTTGGACACATAAACTACCTTTGATTAAATTAACCTGGAAGCAGGGAGCACGTGTGGCAATTGTGTGAGGCTGCGGTCTTCGGATAACTATTCCCAACATTAGGAAACAGTTTCCATCGTTGTTGGGCGAAGAGCCAAACAGAAGTTGGCAGTGACCATCGATCAGTCACTTCCTGACATTTACAGAGGAAGTGTCTGCATCCACAATGCTCGCTCCATGTGCATGGTGCATACTGACGGATCTGTGTCGGGGCACGTCTCGTCGCACTGCAGCCACATGCGTTTGTAGTTTCGAGAGACAGCAAATCCCTTAATTATCCAAACGCTCCTCACTAATTGCAAACTAGTCTACAATGTATCTGATTGGGCGGCAGTTAACTCGCAGTAAATGTTTTCCTTTTTTTTTTTTATACAAGAGAGAGCTTTTAAGGCGCTGTATTGGCAAACTATAATGCATAACCATTTGAAACGCTTTGCCCTGTGTCATGTGTTTAAGATTAGATGCGTTTAGATTTCCCCACTCTCATACTTTGTTCTGTTCTTCACAGCTGATTCAGACAATAAGTGCTGTTGACACGGACGAACCCCTTGTTGGACACAAGTTTGTCTTTAGCATAAGTGCCACCAATCCAAACTTCACAATTGTTGACAGGGAAGGTAAGACACCCAACGTTTGCATTTTTACTGGAAACAAATCTGAACGCTTCTCGATGCATGTTCAAATAGAACGTTAAATTGTAAGTCATAAGATTTCAATTTTGCTTGATTTGTCGAAGAGGGAAATGGGGTTTGACATGATGAATATTTTAAGGGCCATAACAATATCATAAATTGGAACGGAATATAAATAATATATCTGACAGGAATAAATTATACATTTCCAAAGTGTGATTGGTCTCTTTTGATTAACCTTGTCATGTCGGTGCACTTTCTTAAAAAGCTTGTATTGTCCATAGTTGTTTAACTTACAGAAGAGCCCTTTGGGCAGTCATCCCACACCTTCCTGCATTGTGTACCAGACAGATTTTGCTTTCTCTGTCATAAAATAAAAATATGTTATCGTTAAAAAAGTAGTATTGCTCACATCCCTTCCTGGGGGGAGAGAAATGCAGAGGTTGTTCAGCAAGCTTGCAGAAACAGATTGGACAACTTCAAATGATGGATCTGTTTACTCCCTTTCTATTTACTGCAGTATGCCTAGTCATAGTTTAACAATACATTTACTGCAAATATTAACTACAGCCTCTCAACTAACAGGAAGTATTGCAGTAGACAAAAGACTGCAGCAGAGAGCTAAAACGGAGACTTTATATGTGGAATTTTTTTTTAAGAAACTTTGGATTCATTCTTTAATTCATTTCGCAAGAAAGTGTGGCCATGCGTAACCACTATGCTTGTGTGCTTTTAGAATGAGAAGTGCTATATGATGACTATATATAAATAATCAAGCTATGTTTGCACAACAACTTTATTCTTAAAAAAACAATGTGAAATAACACTGAATTACTGTTTAGACATCTTTACTCATACACCCTGAAAAGTGATTACGAGTTGTCCATCACAGCATACAAAGAAAAGGAAATAGAGATTGTAATTATTTCCTTCATATTGTCATCGCTAAGTGAAACATGTCATTATTGACAAGCTTTACCCATGTGCATCTTTCCACAGATAACACTGCCAATATCCTGACGCGGAGGGGAGGATTCAGCCGGCGTGAGATGAGCATGTACTTCCTGCCTGTCGTGATCTCAGACAATGACTATCCCATTCAGAGCAGCACCAGCACACTGATCGTGCGCGTGTGTGCTTGTGACAGCCGTGGAAACATGCAGACCTGTAACCCCGAGGTCCTCCCCTTCTCAGATGGTCTCACAACTGGAGCTCTGGTGGCCATATTGCTCTGTGTCATCATTCTCCTCAGTAAGTATGTGCATGTCCATGTATATTTTAACCCTCTTGTCCGGCTTTGGGATGTTTGTTTCTTTGTTCAGCTATGGTTGCAGTTGCTGCTCATAGCGACAAACCCAGTTCTTCTATTCAAGTCAAATCAATTTCATTGATATTGCCCAGAAGCAAAATCACAAATTGGCCTCACAGGGCTTTGAAATCTGTAAAACAGACAACTTTATTCTTAGACTCTCAAATCGTACCCCGCCCCCTTAGTTACTGTTGCTAAGCATTTTAAGCTTTCCATTTTGGCATAGGACATGTGCTATTTACAGTGATAACGGTGGCAGACTTCAGAATTTCTGGTTATTTTTGAAACAAAGGCTCTTTAATTTTGCTCAGAATTTAACGAAGCAGGCATCTCATTTATAGCCAGCAATCACCGATTGTGCTGGCTCAAATCACAACTTTTTGCTAATTAACGTTGGCTCCTTGAGTTGGTTGAAAACTTGCCAGCTGGCTTTTTCTTTCTCACGCTGACTCTTTAAAAACATGGACCCTGTAAAAGTGTCTTAAGCATCCACTTGATGGCTAAAGATTGAGGCCAAAGCCAAAAAGTCAGCATCCTCACCCGTCGATGACCCAGATAGAAGACGCAGAAATACTCAGCAGCCTTGTTCTTGTACGTTAGTGTAGATAGTCAGCCCTAGTATCACATAACAATATAACAAATAAAAGTTCAATTAGCACAACCCTATTTGGATGAGGTTAGATTGAGGCTTTATTGTACACAAGTGTCTAAGTGTAGTAAGTCTCACTTTGAAGAGAATAAGACTTGATTGGAGCATTACTGTTCATTTACTGGTGACTTTGTGAGGGAGAAATTTTCCAAACAGAGATCTACCTGAACCTGAATTCATATCAACGTTGGTGGCGTGTTAGCACTACAGAAGCCTGCGTCCTTCCAATCCACTTCAACCTCCAGCTGTCCTATGAGCATAGAGCTCCTGACCTCTATAGGACAAAGGCCAGACAAAGGACCTTAATGACCTTGTCACAGCATACAGTGGCTTTCTATCAGCGTTCTTTTTTAATTCTGATGTTTTGTTCTGTCAATGGGACGGGCACATGACTCACAGAAAGCAAGTACAATTAGCACCCCAGGCAGGCCTTACTTTCATAAATTCCATGCTGTAGCCAATTCAAGGTGCTAAAGTCAATAACATGGTCCAGAGTGAGTTGCTTTGCTCAACTGCATGGTGCTGAGTGGGGGCGGGGGGGGGGGGTTATTACAGGGTCTATCATTACAAACAGGACATCGATTGAAAAGCTGTCCCACATCACTGCAATCAATAAAATGTTACCTAAAATATGCATTTCTGCCAGCCTTCCCCACTAGCACCCGCTTAGCATATTAATGTATTAAAGCCATTATTGTGACATTAACTACTTACAATTGTTGATGCAGGGAGATGTTGCCCCCCAGTGCTTTGTGGCCACTAGAAAAAAACGACAAATGAGCACCCAAACTACTTGGAGCTACTTAAAATATCTCAGTAATAATTTAAAGAAAACTGCATTGTCTTTTGGTAGATGCAACCCTTACACTTTGTCCCACCCACCATCCACCATCCCGGGGCGCCCCTACTTTGCATATTGTATTAGACGGCAGATCTCCATCAGAAAATAATAAGCTACAATCAATGGCAAGTAAATCCACTTAACAAAATGTTCCGTGTATTTCCCTGGTAGGCTGCATGTTACTTCCTGACATCCTAAAGCACTACTCCAGTCCTCCTCGTGATCTAGTGCAGTATGAAACAGCAGACGGGGCAAAACAGCAACTGTGCCTATCGTTTTACCCAGCAAAAAGCAGAACTGTGTAGAGCAAGGACATATCAATAAGTAATGGCGTTCAACTGCCATTGAACTTCACCTCGCTTGGCCAAGCGTAATGCTGAAAGAGGAGCATTTATGACCACCTAGACATGACGGTAGAATTCAATGCATACTTTGAACGGCTCAAACAAACAGTGCAAGTGTGCGTTTGTGTGTACTGTCTTTTTTAGAGTTTGCCATTTGATCTGCATCCCGACTAAGCTAGCGATACAAGCAAATTATAGTGTTGGCCAGCTTTTCTTCCATCTGCTTGTTTTAACTCCAAATGTAAAATCTCTGGCGGTGGGCAGATCTTCTCTCACATAGAGTGTACTGAAGGTTAAACTCCATGCTCTCCTCTTGTGCAAAATATCATGACATCTGCTCATTATCTGACGCTTTTCGCGCTTGAACCCCCCTGACAGACTGTCTCACTCACCTCTGCTTGACTCCGACAGGCAGGTGCTGAGCTGGAAAGCATTTCCCTATCTGGTCCTCGTCATAAACGTCTAAACGTGTAGCAGCGGTCAGTCACAAGTGTCCGTAAAGAACCTTATAAACAGCCACCTCCACCCCATACAACACCATTTTGAAGGCATTGTAATTAACACCCAGGTGGGAGGCAAGTAGACAACTACAGTACCTGCTGGTCGGACAAATAAGGAGAAGGAAAGGAGCACAGGTGAAGCAGGATTTGTGCTCGTCCTAAATGAGAGATTGCTTCCCGCTTTCTCCGAAGAATTATCGGTTTATTTAAAAAACTTGCTACCACACAGTGCCACTCTTTGGAAAAAATGTTCACTCTGCAATCTCTGATTATCTTTTACTGGTGAAAAATAATGAAGGAGATGAGATATGAGGCTGCGTGCTGGAGAGAGTAAAAAGGCTCCTCTAACTCCCGTGCATTTTATACAGTGAATGTGTCGTTCAAGGGAAAAAAGAAAGAAAGCTTTTTCACTGAATCTTTAATAATAGGAGGTGAATGCCTGAGGCAGTGTTGGGGATTCATAACTGGTAGCAAATGTGTCTCCCCTTTGCGCTTCTGCTCCCCTGTGCTCTTTAATGCATGACACATGTTAGGAGGCACACATCTTATGCTGAGCTTTCTCACACTGTTTTTGTGTAGTGATCGTGGTGCTGTTTGCTGCCCTGAGGAGACAGAGGAAGAAGGAGCCTCTGATCATCTCCAAGGAGGATGTCAGAGACAACGTTGTCAGCTACAACGATGAAGGGGGCGGAGAGGAGGACACTCAGGCCTTTGATATTGGCACACTGCGCAACCCAGAGGTGATGGATGCTAACAAGCTACGCAGGGACATCATACCTGAAATGCTGTTTCCCTTTCGGAGGACATCACCTATAAAGGATAACACGGACGTCAGAGACTTCATTAACGGGAGGCTTCAGGAGAATGATTCAGATCCAACAGCGCCCCCATATGACTCCCTGGCCACATATGCTTATGAGGGCAGTGGGTCACTGGCAGAATCCCTTAGTTCACTGGAGTCTGCTGCCACTGAGGGGGACCATGATTACGATTACCTCAGCAACTGGGGACCGCAATTCAAAAAGTTGGCAGAGATGTACATAGGGAAGAGCCCTGACAGGGAGACCTAGACAGAGCCATGGCGGTCTCCCTTTTTCCAAGACTATATTTTCTGTCTGTTTATCTAGCTAGCTAGCCAGACAGCTATTTGTCTAGTTAGTTAGCTAGCCAGCTAGTTGACTGTCTGTCTACCTATATATCCAGCTATCTATGTTTATCTGTCTAGTTTGCTAGCTAGCTCGCGAGTTAACTAGTAGTCTATTTGATTCTGACACACGTAGGTGCGTGCACGCACACACGCACAGACACACACAAACAAAAAATGTTTCAATGGACTTGTGGAATTTAAGACTTGAACTGAGTTGAACTTTCTCATTAATGGAGATAGAGTATAATTCTCAAAGTTTTACTGTTTTTGATCATAATCAGTAAAAATGCCTTTGAATTTTAGGATTTTTTGTGAACAATGGTGTGGACAATGTGTTTTGTAATTGACCTGAAAGATAGTAGTATTGTATACTATCGATGTTTAATGGCTCTGGAGTGGGTTTGGGTGGGGTAGGGAAGGGAAGGAGTCAAGTGGTTTTTCTAGCCACCTCCATTAAATACTGTAAATGTACAAAGTGTTTTTAATGATGGACATCCTATATACTATTTGCTATCTTTGTTTGACAAGCAATGTTCATGTGAGTGGTTGGTGCAGTTTATTTGTCAAACTGTGAATTCATTTCATCATATATGTGTAAAATGTAATGGAAAGTGTATGTTGTAGGAAAAGTGTCATACACTGACAATTCATGCTGTTTGAATGCTGAGTCATATTGTTTTATATTTATATTTTTATACTTATTTTCTTAATAAAATGATGAAAAATTATGTTTTGTGCTTACTGAAAGGGTGTTGCCGTAGGCCCTTAGTGGGATGATACAGGCCATTTTGAGAACAATTGAAACTACTAGGCCCGGGTCAGTGTACTTGGCGAGGATTTCTTAACAGCATGGCATTTTCAGCTGTTTATCCCTAGTAAGTATTGTTAACATTTCCATTTTTCATAATAAAAAGTAAAATCATGTATAGAGACACAAAAAAATTAAAGGATATGAAAAAAAGTGAGTGAAGATTTCCTTTTCATCTTTAAAACACTGACTTTTAAGAAGAAGGGTTTATTGTGTGCTATAGCCGTTTAGACATCAAACAATATTAAGAGCGAGCATTATTGTTGGGGTACATCAAGAATTGAATTTCTTTTTTATTGCGTGTTAAATGTGTAAATCTCACTCAATATTCAACGTATTAAACAAACAAAACTTGGAACCAGAAGAAAAACATTTCCCCAACTTACAGTATACTGAACTCCATGTGGTTAAATGCACTCATCTGCAAATGTCCTGTTATCTGACACAGTACTCGCTGATGAGTGGGCAGCTGTGCAGAAGACAATACCTCCAATCAATGCCCTTCTCACGTCGCTCGACTTGGTTTAAGATCTTAACAGTGGCCAGCTCACCGTTGCGGTCCTATTTTTTATGTATGATTCCTGAAGTGCTTCCAACATGTTTACCATACCCAGAGGAACTTTGCTGGCAGCATGGTCCATTTCTAAATAAAGAGGAACTTATAACAGTGGCTGAAACCACAAGAAGAGTTATTGTCGTTAACAACAAGAGGAAGATTTCTATTGAGTTTTGCAAAAACTCATGACACGTCTATTTGTGTCGTTTTTCTAACTCCTTAAGTACAAGTAATATGTCATTGTTAAAAAAGAAAGCAATGTTTGATTTATACATTTCGATTCATAGTTTTAAGTGGTGATGAGGTACAACTGTACAATCCAATGCAAACCAATATAACAGCCAATACATCGCAGCTCTGTGAAACTTTTCATTTTCAGCTATCTGAGAGCTTTTGACCTTTTCACCTGTGGGGTTTATGTTGAGGCCTTTGCGTGTTTTTGTTGCACTGGACTGGAGTACACAAGTGTTTCTATAGTTCCACCCCTACTAGAATCACCTCGCCAATAACGTAGTCCGATACACCGACAGTTGGCAAGGCTTAAAAAATAAGTTTAATCACCACCTTTCTGACATGGTGTTCACAAATTATAAAATTCAACGTTATTTCTTTGCAGGGCTAAATTGCATTATAGTTCACAGGTGTAGAAACTTAGTCTTTAGGAAAAAAATCCATTATTGTATTGTATTTAAAGTGCATTCCAAGACGAGCACAAAGAGGAGGGAGCAGGGCTTCTGTCCATGTTAGCGATTATTGTGAAAGCCAAAGGAAAGGATAGAGACTACTTTGCTTTCCGTCACGTGCCACAGATCTCAGATTCCACAGGGCATACCGGCTGAACACAGGGGAGATTAATGCGTTTTTCAATATTGATCATCTTTCTGTTACTAACGATGATGTATTAATGTAACCAAAACAGCGTTATGTCTCCTGATGCAACAGGTAGCTGATGAATAAACCTGATAAAGGGATGTTTTGAGAGATTTTATGTTGCAACATTGGTTGAATAAAGACTAACAACGTTCATACAAAGTTTTGTTTTTTTCCCCACGTGGTTTATTGTTGAGTAGCCAGTTAGCTAGTGAAGTAGTGACAGTATACTCTTCTTACAAATGTATAATTACAACTTGGTGATTTTCTGTTGTTTGATTTATCACATGCATTTTTATTTAAATCCCCGGCCTCATAATTTAGCTGGACATCAATTTTTTTTTGGGGGGGGGGGGGTTTTGTGGATATGGTATGGTCTTTCATTAACCATAAAACAACTTATGGATATTGCAACTATCTACACAAACAGATATCAGAAATCCTTTATTAGTCCCACAGCAGGGCAATTTACATATTATGATCAACATACTTGCATTGGAACAAACCAGCTAAAATTAAAAGTGCATACATGGAGCTTGACCAGTGAATGTGCATGAGGAATCTGTTTTGAAACTTGCAAATGATATCCCAAGGCTATATTGCATAACTGTGTGTAAGAGTCATAGATGTTGAAAATGTATTCATGAATTTGAAACACTACAGTCAAATGAGTTTGCGTGTCAAGAAATAATTTGGTGTTCTGTCCAGTGGGATGAATCAAAGGAAATGTTCTAAATTTGACCTGTTATGCAGGCACACAAAGGCCCAGCGAGAAGTGATTATTATTCAATCATTTCATTAATGCTGTATCCCCATTATGTTTCATGTATTGGCACTAATTTGACCAGTGAGCCCGGTCTCTGTTCTCTATAGGGTCTCTGTTGGCTTCCAAGGCAGAACTCTGCTCACCATACACACATGACAGCATGAGTAGAGCTTATGTAGAACATATCTCGTTTGATTCAAGAAAGGCATTTGCATGTCACATGGAATAATACATGACGGATAACTCCTGATGGTAAAAGGTTAAAGTGGTTGAAGTGAGGTTCATAAAAAAGAGAAAAGGATTGCCGATACTTCTGTGATGGTCAAGCTGCAGGCCGTGACTGAAGCCAGGCTTATGGGATGTAGATACGTTTGTAGCCATTTCCATTGGTCACTGACACGAGCAACTTACAGAAGCAGGGTTTTCCAAATGCAAAGAGGGCACGTGCATGACAGGAAGTTCAGCTGCAACTTACAAAAGCTCTTTTCCCCCCCCAGACTGTTTATGCACAGCTGCTCTAACATTATCACAGACAGACTTGTGACAGCAGGTTGATGCCAGAAGAAGACTTTCATTTTTAGGATGTTTGTGTGCCCCCTGCCAGGCTCAGGAGACAACAGGCCTCTTGTCAGATTCATAATGCATGATGTTTCATATGGGCCTACTGTAGCTGGAGAAGACTAAAAGATACAAAGTACTGCAATCAATAATGCAGGTGAAATATTGGTATGCAGACAAGATGTGACAGCACAGACGAGCCACCTGAGGCTTTGTTTCTTGTCCTGTGCCTGGACCATTTAAAATACTCCTACCGAGCATAACATTTCCCCAAAACAAGTTACAAGCAGATACCCTAAGATACCCAATTATCTAACATGCCCTGCGCATCAGCTTAATGTGGCTACAAACTAACTGAAAGGGCGTTATTTTTAACACACATTGATTACATAACTGTCCATTTGGCTACTTGTAGCCTCAGCTACCCAGCTTGAGTGCATAATTGATTTTTCCATTAACTGACCTTGAGAGACTGAAACCCCCAATAGGTAGACTTCAGAAATGTGCTGGAACATACAATGTGCTAAAATAAATCATCACGAGCATTGTTATGTAAAGCTACTACTGGAAACGTTCAGCTATAGATAAAGATGAGAGACAATTATATACACTATATATATATATATATATATATATATATATATATATATATTTACACATATAAACAGTACATATTGATGTCTAGACCATATATTTAAAAGTGAGTAAGCCTGTACTCCTCTTAATTTCTTGACACGTTTGCTTGTTTTCTAATTACTCACCATCTATCCTTTCTATATCTGCTAAACAATTCCTCTAAGCTCTGACTTTGGGGTGTCTGGGGTCGGCATGGCCCGGCCAGCTTTAGCCAGGTTGTGCATGTTAGGACAGATTGTTTCATGTTTGTGAGCCAGACAAGACACAGCATGGTCAGGCAAGAGCCAGTGAAGAGAGCAGAATACTGCGAAGCTTAGATGAATCCCGGAGTCTTGACATGTGGTGACACCTGCTTTGTCTCGCACACCTTCCATGAGACTTGTGCTTTTTGGACGATGTGCAAATTGCAAAAGCATGTATTTTTTTCCAGAATAGAAACGCATGATAGCAGTGGCTGACGTGGTTCTAAATCACTCTGAATTAGCATGTTTCATCAATCCAGCTACACTCACAATTGCCCTTAAAGCTGAGAAGGTCTCAACATTTTTATTAAAGTCCAACAACAGTCTACATGTCAGATTAGAGATGCACCGATTCCAATTTTCTGGCTGATCCAAATTGTTGACAATTCCAATTTTCTTACTTTCTAAGACCTAAAATTGACAGCACACACACATTTTTTGTAACTTTTCTTTCAAGGAAAGTTGAAACTGAATTGTAAGTTCAAAATAAAACATTGACTATGAAATAACTTAGACATGATGTTCGTGTGTGATGTGACAACTGGCTGGAGGGAGATCGCCAAGAGATGAAAATCACTGCTAACAACCTACTTGCGTTTGGATTGGAAAAAATATGAGGAATACGAGTGATGTAAAAACGATAAAAAAAAAAAATATTTAAAACCTGAAAAAGCTAACCAGAGACATGCAGATTACTCAATAATGTAACTGCAAGCGAAACAATGATTGACATTTAGATGACATTTTGCTGTGCATAGACTGATAACAAATTTGCAATACTGTATATGTGTCCTACTGAAGAAAGTACATGCTTAAGGGGCAGGATTATCTCCTTCAAAATGAGCATGCTCATCATTTCTTTGTGACAGCGGCCATTTCAACCATTCCTTTACCTAAAATATATTCCTCTGTTCACAAAGTGATTACACTTCATTTGCGATGGCAATCAGAACTCCACAGGGAACAACAAAAATCCTGCTCTGACCATTTTTGTAGCAGTTGCAATTCGGGTGCCACTCTTCCAGGTGTAAAGCGATTGCAGTGCTCTACTGGCTCGTAGTTATGGACGTTGGTTGAACATTAAAAAACACAAGGCAGCTTTTTTTTTTCCATTAGGAAAAGAAAATTACTTCTGAGCACAAAGGGAATGCTTCAGTGGAATGGCATACTGCCTAGTTTGTTATAATTACAAGCAAAAGCAGTACTGAATAGGCATCTTAATGACCAAACAAATTGTTGCATATTTCAAACCCATCTGGATAATTTTCTTAGGGGAAATGTAATCGCTGTTCAGAGATGGTGAATGCTATCTTTGTTGTGGTGAGTGTATGTAGACACAAACACAAACACCTGAGATGATGCATAATGCCACTTTCTTTGCTGCCAATGAATTGTTATTCTGTCAGCTTTCATATATTGCAGGTGCTGCCATCAGCCTGTCTGTCAATTAGGCCTGTAATAGTCTATTAAAGCTTGTTTTGAGAGCTGATTTTAATTGCAAGTGGTATTGCACTTCATCATCGGACATGTTGCAATTTCCATATTGAAAGTATCAACAGGGAATCTATCACAAAATGCATCAAAGCAGTTCAACGTAGGCTGGACTTTGTGACTGCCTACGGACAACATGTTGTGTCCTAGTGCGCTTTAAAACAGCAGTACACAGATTAGATTAGAAGATTTTCTTTTATTGGCATTTGGCTCCATCTCCTGGTAGTCTAAAAACATAACACGTAGATGCAGCAATCCCTCCATTATTTGCCATCATTCTCACGGATACATTTTCATCCAGATCATGAAAGAATATAGAAATGGCAAGACTATAGAAATTGCTAAATGGTCACTTTGTTACATTCAGTTCGATCGAAAACAGTACTACCAACATTACATACGGCTGGTTTGTTTTTTTATCCTTTATTTTACAGGAAATTCTGTTTCTAGACATTAGAAATTATATGCATTTAATTCAACAGTTAGCTCCTTAGTAACTATGTAAATAACACAGTATTAAAGCATCTGTTTCGCATCTACATTGTTCAACAGACACACTGCACAGTATATAACCTGGGATGGCCATCAACAGAGGGCAGCAGAGATCTTTGAACGGGTAGCTGGAAGCTGTACCAAATGTTCTGCTGCAAAACTCAGACTCCCACGCACTACACTACACCTCCAAATATCTAAATAATGTTTTAATAGATTGCATATGTCATCCAAATAATGCACCCCTAAAAATGTGCAACACTGGAATGAAAGGTTTACTGATGAGTCACTCATATGAGCAATCCGTTGGTAAAGATCTAAAGTATGTTCTCTTCATATCTATATGCAAAACATCTCAATCATCATCTGGCTATGGTTTAGAAAGGTGACAAACATTACAGATTAAGGCTTAAAGCTTCTTCAGTGGCAGTTGCAATATTATAACATTCATTCACCTTGCAGGACTGTATATCCATGTGTGTCCATACTCTTGACACACATCTAAGAGTAAAAGTTTTTTGTTTTGCTTTTCAAAATTGTTTAGACCTTCAATTATGTAGATTTTAGCACGAGAAAAGACCCACAACTGCTTATCTAGAGGATTAGTTTTTAAGCATTTGTTTAGAAACCAGGGATGAATTGTTTTTACATTTAGGATATTATAAAGATTAAACAGACGAGACATTACTTAGTTTAATTAGTGAGAGTTAGAGGTGGCGGTAAGCAGATCCGGGCTAGCTGTTTCTATACGTTTCCAGTCTTTATGGTAAGCAACATTAACAGTTTCCTGGTTACAGCTACACACATTGATTCTACATCGATTCCCATGTTGCTTTTATGTTCTTATCTAAGCTGGCAGGTAAGCAATTTTTCAAAAAGGTGCCCAACTAGGCCTTTAATGGATGACGGCTGCTGTCAGCTTCAGCTAAATGATGCATATCTAGGTATACAATAGTCTATACCAAAAAGTAGCCGAGTGCAATTTAGAATCAGGGTATTTACACGACCATAACTTGTAGGGATCTAACCTAAACCTCCATGAATTCATGCTCCATTAAGAGAACGCTTCAGAAACACTGATAGAACATCATCTATACAACATAAGGTGTTGAAATGACTGCAACAGTTCTGGATGCCTTTTCATTAGGTGGGTTATATGACCTGCACCATTCAGTGTTTATTATCGTAGACATTCTATTTCCATGTCACACAGAGGAGATGCTGCCAAAGCCATACAGCCTTTGTACGGATGATTACATTTCATGATTCCGCCTCGTCAACGCTTTCACCCTGCTTACAATGAAAATCATCTAAAAAGAAAATGAGTACCCAGTGTCATCAGAACATATGTACATGAAACCTTGAGGATGTGGTAACACACCTTCATGTGAGCTCCATGTAGGGTCCTGTCATCCTTTCCAATCCCCAAAGTCTTTTAATGTAACAGAATCGTGACACATACATTGATTCTCCAAAGAACATAGCATATAAAGGAACAGCAATTGTTTGTTTTTTTTTACGTGTATTTTGCAACGCCAGCATTTGACAGATTACAAAATGTTCATACCACCCCCTTTAGATAATCTCTGTGACTGCAGCCTCTAGCTGATGTGTATGGAGTGTGTTCCAGAGGTCAGCTCTGATCTCATCTTCTATTTTCTACGTTCGTTAAGCCCCATTCTGCTAAGCATGTCCAAATAGGGTAATTCTGTGTTCAATTAAGCAGGGCAGACACAGGACATTCAACACAATGTCAATGAGTTGCCACTCTGGGTGAGCTATCAATTTGATAGACAGTCAGAGAGGTGGATAATAAGCTGTTGTATGTCCCCTGATTCTGCACCACCCAAGGCCATCCCTACAATTGAATTACACCGGTGCCTTGGTAAGTCACAGCTGAAAGGGAGTCATGCATTGCAAAAAATGCCACTTTTCAGTGACTGACTGAATGACTGTGTTGTATAATTGTGCGGTTGTCTGTAGCTATCATGGCACTGTCTTCCTAGCAGCCATGGCCATGAAGTCGGTATAAAGAGACCCACTAGGCCACACAAAGCACTGCAGTAGTCCTTCGGCAAGTGGCCAGTGAGAGAGAAGGAGGGAGAGTGAGAGAGAGAGTGAGAGAGAGACAGAGAGAGAGAGTAAAGTAGGGAATTAGGGGGATGGGGTGATTCTACTATGTGCAGTGAGCCAAATTTCCCTGGGCCACAGGCCAAGTGGCCAGTCACAAGGACGGCGTGCCAAGAGAATGCCATCCGGCCAGGTTGCACAGCCAGATAAAAAGCTCCGCGGGTCGCCTGTAGCTCAACACAGACATCCCATAATACAACAGTCTCTACTCTTCTCTTCTCACTAACTAGCATCTTCACAGAACACAGTTCGCAGCAATACACATGTGCTGCATTCCCTGAAAAGAAAATCCAACCAAAAACAGAGCATCGCTATGATCTTAAGATCACTCTGTCCAGGTATGAAAATACGAGTTTACCTCAGGGTTGGTGAAAAGGAGACGGCACTCAAAGCTTTGATTTTGTTTAGTCAGGTGCCCGGAGCCGTTGCACTGACATTTCTTTTGTTGGGCTTAGCTAGTAAGCCTCTGTACAACAGTTCCTTGTGGTGTTCAGTATCTACCTATAGTATATCAAAAGTACATAGGAAAGAAATGTGGTCATACTCATGTACCTGCGTGTTATTAGATGGGATAAAGTTCTGCATCCAGCAGGTATTCCCAGGCCGTATGGTTCTTTGTAATATATTTAGCAGGTCACACAGTGAAATCAAGAAAGTAAATATATTAAAACTACATATGTTAAAATGCAAAGGACACCACAACGAAGGTAGGGTGTTGTGTTGTACATGCAGCAATTAGGCAGGGGAGTATTACTGACGAAATGCAAGGTGAAAACATCACTACACAGGAATTCATTGTATATAAAAGATGAGCAGCTATTGAATTTAAAAAATAATTTCAATATGTCTAAAGTACTTTACCTACTAAAACTCATCTAATGAGTGTCACATTTTACAAGAGACTGCAGGGTGTCACATAATAGTGTCACAAAATTCAACTCTGTTTGTTTCCCCCCCAACAGTGTTTTGTAAGGCATAGACGTATCATATCATCCCGCCAATGAGAAAACACATTGTTATGCTCTTTAGTGGTTAAAAACAGCATCTTCTGCCATTGAAATAACGGTTGTAATCCAAAAAAAACTGACTAAACTGGATGTCTTTTCACTTGCATCATTATGAAAACCAGACTTACTGGGCTGTGTAGTTATCAAATGAGTCTCAAAGTGGGGTCTGTGGCACTCTGCCAGGGGGGCCATAAAAGCTTTTCAGAGTAATTTATTTAAATTATCATGAAATATATACTTTATATATATATTTCTATTTTCACAAAAGGCTTCATCGTTCAACATTAAAATGATTTTTTTTTAATATATAACAGTACATATATTGCATTCTAATCTAATGAACCTATAACTCTTAGAATCTGCAAATATGTTTAATACATGTCAATGTAAATAACAGACTACGTCAAACTACTCCAGAGGACATACATGGCACCGGTATGTCCTGTCATTCACAGCTAAAGAGCATGCAGCTACAGAGGGCTAACAATATCTTAGCTGGGTAGTCTTTGCTAGTTTTACCCCTTTTACAGTTTAATGTTTTAAAAAAAAAATTTTATGATGCAAGTTTAACAATTTAAACCGGCAAGTAATAGAAGCTGGAGTTTGGCTGCTCCAAACTCAAACATGGCACATGTTTTCTTTAGTTTTTTTTGTTTATCTGTACTACAATGTGCCCTCTAGAGAACAAATGTGTGTCAGTACCAGATTAAGAATAATATCGAGATAATTTATTGTGGACGGTATGTCCATGTCATTTGGTCAGTGGACATGAAAACATGAAGTGTTGGCTCAGACATCTGAAAGCTCATAATTACACAACAGTAACTGCTAATGGTTACTGAAAGAGTTGGAATTACATGCTGCCGTGGGTTGATGTGGAACTCTGTCCTCCCACATGTCAGTCTGTCAATCACTTACCGGGAGTGGCCCATAAACTGCCAAATCCACTATTTGTGCATTTAAAGTGCACAGACATGTTCATGTTTGTTAGTGGGAGCTTGATAGGTGCACTCATCCCTCCAACCTTGGAAGTAGTGACATAATGATGTCCTAAATTCAATATTGAAGAAGCATTGGTGTATGTTGTATTCTTCAGAATTCAGTGAAATGCTCTAGATCCTTGTTTAAGATTGTCGTTTGTAATTTACAACATGACCATTACCATGTTTTTGATTGATGGGACTGCCAGTTTTCAATTTCTCTTGGTTCGTGCACCATTAATCTGGCTTTACATGTCGCCCCATGAGTAAAGCAACTCTTTGCCACTGTGACTGGTCAGGAATCATCTGGACTGAGGAATGAAATCATCGATCCAGGTAACAATTATCTGTTGAAGGAAGCGCTAAGATCATGGCAGCTCTTTGAATTAAAATGAAGATTCATATTCCCTTTCTAATTAAAAAATATTGAACAAATATCCTTGTGTTTTCTTTTGTGTTTGTGAGTCAGGATGAGGCAAAAATAGTAAACTGCATTACGCTGGTGCAGTTTATGATATCAACATTGACACATGGGTAAATTCAGTCTAGAGAATCCATATGTCTTATTGCTGTTGCCACTATGCAGAATGCATAAGAAGCCCATCACTAAATATGCCCAAAACATACTGAGGTTATTTACGTTTAGTTGATTTCTTTTTGTTGTTGTTTGTGTCAAGAAATACATTTTATTTGAAATATATTTTTTATATCCCTTTTATAATGGCCAAGAAGGCAGCAGAGAGAGAAGAAGACATGACAAAAATCACTATGCATTGTTGCAAGAAACGTTTGTGACAAAAGCCTCTGCCAAACTGTGTTTAAAACTAGGCATCTAGTTTGAATCTACCCTGCAGGCCATTCCAAGACCCAAGGCCATAATAACATATTATTGGATCTAAGATTTTAGGCATTTTGTGCAAAAACAAACTGAGAACATATGTACATGGGGAACTGGCCTTGTACATTAAAATAAACCAGTGATGCATTCTGCCCATAGCAAGTGAATATATCTCACAGCAGGCAAGGCCAAAGTAGTGGGACAATTAAATGTGTAAATGGTATCACCTTAGTTAAGACAGGAATAGGCCTGTTACCAGTGTATGCGAGGATGGAGAAAAACATAACTTTAAATCTATATTTTTATTAGACTTCCAATGTGATGCTTGAAATTTAAATTTTTGTCCAAGCAAATGCCCAGAAATGTATGTATATCGACAAACTCGATAAAAAGACCTTCAGAAAGACAGACTCTCAATAAAGAAAATGAAAAAAGAATCCAATCCTTTTTACAGTAATTACGGTAAATTGTATTTGGCTTAAGCCCAACATGAGTAGATTTCACCTTCCCATGATATGTGTGCAAATGTGACCTCCAGAGGTCCAATAAAGGGCAGAGATGATAAAGGACACTTGTCTGCCGTTTCCCTGGAAGCTCTCCTGCTGGTGACGGGTGCCAGCTTGGCTAGGCCTTGTCAATACAACTCATATGTTTCATATTTATAACCTCCTCTCCTTTTTACCCTAAGAGCTTGTAATGCATTATTTATGCTGCCAAAACGATATATTGGATTTTGCTCTGACACTTCAGTAAGATATAGTCTGTCCAACTTAAGAGGGCTATGGCAAATCCGAACATCTTCTATGGTTTGGTTTTTATTCCATATAAGTATGCATGTGTTATACTTTAATAAACCTACATTCTGACATTGTTTTTTCTTGAAGTGTCTTTACAATAGTTACCAACACTAGGGCGACAACCAACGATTATTTTTCTGTCAAACGACTTAGCGGTTAGTCGACCCATCACTGCGGCTCCATCCAACACACGTGTCCAAAAGTTCTATCGATTCATTGCCCTTTGTGGCGTTTAACAATACAGGTCCATGAATTTTGAATCATCAGCAACGGTTGGGTTCGCGTATTGGCCACGTGCTATCTTTAGCACTCAGTTCAGTCAGACAGGTAGAAAGGTTGGAGGGAAGTAATATGACCTTAATGTGTCGGACCCAAAGACCTCGCCTGGCTCAGCGCCTGTCAATATTACATCAGGATCAGCACTTTCGAAACAGCAATGAGCCTCCCCACCCGAGTGTGCAGCAGGAGGTGGAGAGCTGTCCTCACTCACGGTTTACAAGCACAAGGGTGTATATGCCCCCGATGTGATGGGGCTCATCACAAGTATCTCTTTCAAGAACAGTATGCGTGTTTCAGGCTGGACACGATAAGACTGTGTCAATATAAGATTTATAGGGAACAGGATATAAAAAGGTGGCGCAGCAAATAAGTCAGATGATGAACTTGGCACCTGCTATACATCATGTCCCAGTTATCTTTAAACCACGTCCACTTGCTTGTTTGATACTAAACTGCAGTTCCAATTTTAGGACCTATTCCACGCTACATATTTAAGGTTTGACCTTGGTTAAATTCCAGGTTTCTTTAATGCATACGTTATCTCCTAAAGTAATCAGAAAATGAGTGATCTGGTCACCTTTATATATATATATATATATATATATATGGAGATGAGATGTACCCAACCTGCGCCAGTTTATGAACACCAAGTGACACAGGTGGACAGATTGTGAATTCTAATGGCGTTATAGCCACGGTCGCTGTTTTATAGTGCTGCTATCAATCTAAAGATATCTTGTTTTTAGCAAGCACAAAATGCACTAGATAAAGATCTAACAGTAGTTCTGTGCACACAAAATGTTTAAAGATTTATACACTGCATACTGCAATATTGCTTGTGATGAACCAAAAAGATAAGGATTCACTTGATTTAGAGTTACCTCGACCAACTGAAAGGACAAATGTTGCTGGAAAAAAAGGAATAAAAAATAAACACGGAATTGTATTTTGACAGATTTAATTTAATTGGAATGGATAATGGGAATATATATTAAATTTAAATATACAGAATGTGCTGCTGTATTCTACAACAAAACCTTCAGTAAGCAGATTTAGCTCTTGTGAGAACAGCATTGTGTTACAAGCTATTCAAGATTCCAATATTGGGAGTATTGCATGAGGAGGGTAATTCTAGAAGAGGTCTACTTCTTTTTTGCAACAAACAATCACAGAATATGGGACCTGTACGAGACCAGTCTATGGAAACACCTCTACTTTATTCCAAGACTGTACCTCATATATGGTAACCACGAAGGCTTATTAATAGAGATATGAAGGTTGTACTGGAATAAAACAATGAGCCTGAGGCGATGATGCCCGCGGCAGCAACACCCCCCCTCCCTGCTACGTATAAAAACAAATAACATCTGCATCTGTTAACGCCACCTTCACTGCAGCTGTGTTGATTCCTCATAATCCCTAAAGAATAAAGCCTACTCCGATAATGCTTCAAAACAAAAAGCATTTGTTTTTGCTCAGCCGATCTTAATTACACACATCAGAAAAGCTGTCTAGACTGCAACGTGGCAAGAAGTTACACTTTTAAAATGATTGCAACATTGTGAAAAATGTCCCATGCAGCTGTTGTTCAGGACAACTTACAATAACCACACTGGCAGACTGAGGTCTGGGCTTCAGCGACAAAGTGTCTCCAACATGTATCGGGACATAAATGATGCCAAGTCTACAGTAGAGTTGTCAGGGATAGTTTCGGACCTACTTTTTTTTTTTTTTTTTTTTTTTTAATCACTAACGATACAATAAATCAAATAAATCATAAAGCTCAGCAAGAATATTGGAATATTTTATGAAAAAAAGAAAATTTTCCAAGAATAGCAAGGAGCTCTGAGAGCCATGTGACTAATGTTCTGACCCATGTGATGGCCAAGATCATAGTGAAGAGTTGATAAAGTCATTCATGTGTATTACTGTGTACAACGTAGCACTGAAGGAGTGCCATTCAGTTCCCCTGTACATTTGAGCATTGCATATGGAGAGAAGGACAATAAATGATACCTACATGGAAACAACCAGCCAGTCAAGAGTCAAAGACACAGAACTTAAATCAGTTCAGCTGCCACCATTTGGACAAAATAACTTTCTTTGGAATTCGTGGTCAACCATGCTCAACGCTGAAATTATTTAATGTGGGGGAATCCCAGCCAAGCTGATCTCTGATAAACTCACCTGTTCCACACCGTTCAGTGTGAGATATGCTGGGCATCAGATATGATATCCTATACATTACATTCTGCAGCATCCAACCTCAGTATACCATGAGACCATATTTAAAGAGTAAGGTGGAAAATATCACTGTGTTGTGATACCCACTGCTGATTGCACCTCACTAAGCATTCGCCTCATATTTGTGATGCACTTCCGTGCCTCAACAAGCAGTGAGATCCCAGAGCACTCTGTAAATTGGACAATCAGTAATGGTATTTGATGGTATTAAGAGTGGAGATGAAAGGAAGGACACTCCAGTTATCAACAGGATAATGGGGCTGCTGCCTTGCACTTTGTGGCCAATGAAATGGGACTCAGTTAATTATCCTTGCCATTAATTAGGCCATCCTATCAAGGAGAAAGAGGTTACTCTTCATTGACAATATACCATATTATATTGAATTATTCGCCTCAAGAAATGTGGGGTATTTTGTTTTGTTTCAAATATACAACTTTTCGCCATAACAGGCAGCCTTGCAATGCCTCTAATGCAGCTTCCTCTTGACAGCCGTAATCAGGTCACACAGCACATCACATTAAAAAACATCAAAATGCCATTAAAACGTCAGGACGATAGGTTGATGTGGAATCATCTTTAAATAAAGAGGGCACTGTTTTTGTTCAAAGATCAGACTATTCCTCGATCAGCTCTTTACCTGTTCACCGCTCTCAACCTTCACACCTTCACATGTCACACTGCTGCTTAGAACAGCTTCAGTCCTCGCTCAGGAAAAGTGTGAGCAGTACTGTGAGCCGTTTTGCATGAGCATCGGTATACGGGATAAAAACATGCCGACCATGCAAGCAGAGCCCCGCTGTCGCACATCGACACAAATATTAATTAATAAGATCTTATTAAAACTTGTTTTTAACGGCAGGGCATTGCATTACTTTTTTAGTATAGGTATATCATGCAACATGCCAGATTTCAGATGCAATTGATTTCACTTGTGTCCATATGCATTTAAAAAGACATATTGTCAAAAATATGAGCAGGTCATAACATGCAAATTGTGGAAAGGTTGCAGTGATGCATGTATGTATGTATGTAATGTATGTGTAATGATAAAGCTGTAGATCTAAGTGTATCAGCTTCTTACACGCAGTCAAGTGATAATCCTTATTCCCCCAATTGTGCAAGTACATTCGCTAAATGTTAAAAAAAGATAAAACATTTAAAAAAGTAATGCAAATGATACGCTGTCTTGTCAGTTAAACCAACAAGGGCTACACCAAAGCTGAATGTTAAATTTGAGTTCAGTGAATTTCCAGCCTGCTGTGACTCGTGCTTCAAATTGACATGTGCATATTTCCCATGTTAAGTCTCATATAGTTGTACAATGTGAGATAATGGTCATTTGGGAGTGCCTATGTGATGGACAGACATGGAAATTATAATAATGAATGGCTCTTAGAGGACTTCAGCTCCACCATTATGAGTCCACTGACGTGCAGATACGTAGTCCCAAGCGTGCGGCGAAACATGGGAGAATAATTTGTTTTTATTATCAGCTTCCAAAAGGGGGTAGTAAAGGTTTGTGCTTCAAAGACTCCCTTTATGTCTTCATTTTATGAGATAGCACCACTGGCACACAGCTTGATGAAGAAAAAATGCCAATGAAATAAAAGATAAGTACTGAAGTAACTTTAGTTCGTACTTTGCAGAATGATGCAAAGCAACATTAATTATTTGACAAGTTTCAACATTGGAGTTAAAGCAAATTAACAGCACAGTTGCTTCAAAGTGTTTTGAGCTAGGAGTATGCTAATTTAAATTTACACTTAAATCTGCCTCAAGTAACCTCAGATTGTTTTTCTAATCTATTCCGCAACAAGCCATTCTGCCAACCCCAGGTGACATGATATCTTAATTTGGCAGAATCATATTATTACTGTGGAAGACGGCAACAGCTACAAGCAAACAAACGGGAGACAGATTTAAGATTTCCTATTATATGTCAACTTTATTATCTCCTTTGCTAGCTATAGGGATGGCTCAAAGGCCTTAACAAATCTCATCCATGATTGCATTTGTGTAAACTAATAGTACTATTTTTTTTACAGCCTACAGTGATGTAATGATAATGAAAGTGATACATCTGAAGTAGGACAAAAAACAAATGATGTGGTCTTTGTAATCTATTGGAAAAGGATGACTAAATACAGATTTGTACCTATACTATGGCTCCCATAATGCAACATGTGCAAGGATTTGGGAGGTTAGTGTTAAAAGTATATTCAGTTCAATCACACACTACCGTAGGAGACAAAAGAGAGACTTCATCCAAATACATTAGTTATTTTACACCTGTGCAAATAAAACCCACCAATGCTTTTGTGTTCATGTGATGTGTGAATTTATGAAATCATAATGTCACAGCACTGGCTGGTGAAAACGGGAATCTCGACAAAAAGGCTCTTTTAACCTTTTACTGAGCAAACAGTTATTACTTTATAAAATGTGCGCTACATTTGCACCGCTGCAAATGCACATAGTAACTGGCATGAAACTGAAAGAAACAAAACGAATGATAAACTGCCTAAGTCACAGTGGAAGCAAACATAAAAAAGAATAGATGACAACATTTCCCGCACTTCATGATTTAAGATTTAAAAATAAAAACCACACAGTCAATTTTTTCTTACTTTTGCAACTGACAGCAAGCAATGTGCATTCATTGCTTGAAGCACAGGCATTGCCATTCCTCGTGATAATAATTAATTAGCCATTTATTTGAAGGTGATCTCAGCTCTCGGGCTCCCTAGTTGATCAGCTGCCTTAATTTGTTGTGTGGAGAATGCAGTGATATTGGACTACGTGATTTGCTAGTTAATATCATCCGATCAACCACAATAACTTGCTATAAAAATTCAATAAGTGCGTCGTCTCGCTGATTTATGTCTATTTAATGAGACTGTTTAATGACAGCTGTGGCTGAGGAGGTAGAGGTTAAAACTGGGTAATAAAAAAGGTTACTAATCACAGACGGTTGGCGGTTTGATCCCCAGCTCCTCCTGTCCACATGTCAAAGAGTCTTTGGGCAAAACACTGAAGTGCTCCCGACGGTCAGGGCGGCACCTTGTGCGGGAGCTCGCTGTGAGCGCTCTTAAAAGGACATGGATCAAGAACACAAATCCCGATATAACTGATATATAACTAAACTAAACATTCAGTGAAAACAGTCTCTGATCGGCTGTATCAAGACTCAAATCTGTGACCTTTCCATGTTGGAACAGTTTCTCTAATTATCAAAATCTTCCAACTGTACTGACCCATCTGCCATGGGTCACTGTAGCGGAAAATTCTCATGGCCCAGACTGTTGCAGACTGCTGATTTCACGTGATTTCACATCATCTTTCTGGGTCGGAATTTATCCTTGGGGCTTCATACCAGTATTTATATGTTTTACTGGTGCAGGTCAGCCAGTACGAGCATGGTTAGGTTACTGCTGCTCTTGTCAAAAGCAGTCAAATGTGGAACACATTTACAACAGCTGACCCCTCCATCAGTTCAGCTGCGACACATATTCCACTAAATAGTGGTGAATGAATGCATCCTACACTTTCCACCCTGTTCTGTACTATTTCAGTCTCTTTGCAAGAACTCTGTGCCAACGGGGTGAAATAGTTGAAAGTGTCCTAGTTGTTCTGTACACTGTGCAGCCTTACACCCACTCTCTGTATATAGCTGAGGAACAGACGCCCTGTGTATACAAAGAATGTCACATTTGACACCTGAAATGCTAATACACATTTACTTTCCCAAGGACAGGTAACCAAGCAATAACCAAGACAAGCTCTTGGTTATTGCTTAATCTGCGACAAGAGTCTGAGAAAGAGAAAACTGGGAATATTTCAACAATGAGTCCGACTGCAGTCCATCCATCCATCCATCCACCCACAGCCTGGAGTGTGTTTGTGTGATGAATCATCCACCCAGCTGCACTGTGGAAGGCCGTTGTCGAGATGAAACATGTGTTCCCCCCAAATGAACAGCAGAGTTGATTCAGACGGTGGATAACAAAACAAACATCACAATTCCATTCAAACTTTAACCTGGAGTAGTTCTTTGTCTTTACTATCATTGGCAACAAGCTATTTATAACGCAATACAGACAATGAAGGATGGCAGAGTGGGATGTGAAGTGGAGGAGCTAAGTGCATGAGTAAACAGGCTTTTGTGAACGCAATAGTAACTACATGACATGCTGTACTATTGTTTTTGTTAATTATACTTCAATTTTGGTCATTTAGATCAATGTCACTTCCTTTGGTGGCATTTCAAAAGATGCACAAATATGTGGTGCCATTATAATGATGCATGATTCACCAAAATATGTATTTTGGTTATAGTAGCTGAGATCGAAAGCAGGTGCATGCAATGCTTCTATTTGTTAAAATAATTAATAGTTAGATTGAACTTTTGACTCTCAGTTTAACACAAACTGAGCAAAGGTATGCAGTGATGAGCCACCAACAGAAATGGTAATATTTATGTGATTATATCATTTGCTGATGAAACTAATCAACTTTTTATCAATTATAAAAAGTTACAAAAATGTGTATGCTGTCCATTATAGTTCTTAAAAAGAAGGAACATTGCAATGTGTGCATCTCCAAATTAAATGGCACCTGAATTTAGAACTGCAGCTTCAAGGTGATAAATATTTCTTAACACTGTGCAAACTGTGCTTCCGAATTTGTTCAACTTTAAGATATTTGAGAAGAGACACCATTATTTGCATACTGACAGCATTCTAATTTTTCTCAAAGTTTCTATAAATATCGTTAGCGAGTTATTTTGGCCACAACCGTGTAGTGGAAATGTGATATTGTGAAGGTCCTAATTCACACATCCAACTCTGATGGACTGCAGCATGAAGCCGCTTCCTTATTGTTTACTCTCTTGCTTCAGTAATTTTTTTTTTTACAAAAAAACGATGTGGGAAAATAAAGTATGTTACCACCCAAGAGGGTGAACACACATAGCGTGATACAGTGATACATGGGGCAGACTACCACAATGTGCAGGCTACACTGACTGCCTCTGAAGGTCATCCAATAAATCCAAACTTTTGCCTTTCCTTCCCCCAGTGGTCTCTACATGTTGCATCAACTTTGTCTCGATTGTCCTCCAGTACCATTGATTGAGGAGGACATTTGAGGGAAGGGCATCTTTAATTGTACACAAAATAAAGCTCCCTGGACTGTTTTTTCCCCGAGCCCGTTGTTGGATGGGAAGGGATTAATTAAGTACATCTTCAACAGGCAGAGTTGACTGTGCAAGCAGTCGGTGATTATCTGTGATGGGTCTCGAGACCCAGGAGGGGAACGGCTGCATAGCTGTGCTGCTGACAAAATGTTGGCAACTTTCTTTTAAGGATCACTGAGTGTTAGTTCCATGGCAATTATTTCCCCTTTCTGTTAGACACTGTGTTTCATTAAAAAGCTTTTAGGAAGTTAACCTTAAGTTTCGTGCAATAAGTTTTTCATCAGAGTGCTATTGAGTGCATGTGTGAATTGAAAAAAAAAGTATCATCTGGGTGATCGGAGAGTAATGTGTAAGTTGTAAGAGGTGCGTTAGGCTTTTTCTTGAGACAACATTCTCTTGATGTATCTATGGTCCTAAAATAATTTCAGTGGCAACATTTTGATTATTTATGATTCATTTGATCAAAACTGCATTTTTGTTTTCTTTTTTGGCCACATGGGGACAGAATAACACCAAAACTACATCTATAACATTAATCAACTTCTAAAAGTTAGTTTTAGCTGAAAACTGCCTTCCTACATAACCACACCATCATCCAACTGCAGTGATTCCCTGACATAGCTCCATCTTACCACATCTGCTAAAGAATTACGAATAACACAAATGTGAATATATTCAAATAGTCAATACTCAAAAGAAATCCAGTTACAAGATGTCAGTAGGTTGTCTTCAGGGACCTTATTGGTCGACCGATGAAGGGAAATTAAATGTGTTTCAAAAAGGAATTGAAATTACTGAATAGCATTTGCTATGATGAAATCCCTCTCGCTAAAGTAAATTGTGTTAGTTCAGCGTATACGACATTACAATGTTTATACATTTTTAAAACGAATGAATAGTAATCATGAGATAAAATGCACCCACACGAGCAGGACAACACACAACTGCTTTCTTCAAAGTACCAACGCAAAGCCCCAAACAATTGATGAATTAAAAATGAATATGATACTGTTAAACTATTCTTAACTTATGTGTCAAATTATACATCTATTTTACCTTTCATTTTATGAATATATACACGTTGGGAAATGTATCCGTCCTTTGATATGATGTTAATGTCATGTCATGACAGTCTGTCCTAATAAAGCAGACAGAAACCAGACACTGTGCTGGTGCTAAATTCTGTCCTGCATGATTCATAACAAATCCTTGTTTTCCAACAGCTTTGATTCTCTAGGGGCCTGTCAATCTGCATTTCCTCAAAAATATTTCATTCCTCTCATGGCGCCCGAATGATATGGCCTTGAAACTGTTACCCTGCAGTCAAAATGCACGTAGTAAATCAAATCAATGCATAAACTAATGTTGTTTGACAAGCCATATGATAAGACTTTATTTCATTTTCCTACTTCTTACTTCTTTTTTAATCTCAGAACATTATGCCTGTGGCAATATCACAATATTTCACCTTGAGAGAGGCATTCTGAAAAAGACAAAAATGAAATTTTACAAGATGGACGATTTTGGCCTGCAAACCACCTCAAAGTCACATACCTGAACAGGAAAAAATGAGGATGGTACCCTATCAGTGGAGGATGACTTATTGCTGCAAAGCAGCCTATAGACAATCTGTCCTGTGGTATAATATGTGTGTAAATGATAATGTTAAAGGTTATTGTCATGCTTCGCTGGTGACTCAAAATACATTGCCTCTCTAGAATATGGCTGATCATTAACTCAAGGTGTCAGGAGGCACACATTTGCTCAGTGGCATTCTCCAAAGCCAAAAAGGTATGTAATGCATTTTCTCCAGAGGAAGGCAAAGAATAAGATGCTCCTGTTGTCTGATGTGTATCAGTGCTGAATATCTTGGAACCAACCTCTTGAATATCTTAAGATGTTGCTTTAACCTTGAGAAGACGTGCGTTTTCTTTACATGTCTTTAACAACGTGTGACTTCCCAACACTCGTTCATCAGCGTAGGGTTCAAATGTGATGTTTGACAATATGCAGCTCGCTGTAATTGATCTGGTGGCAACTCAATTTTGTATGGAAACATTACTAACTAGTTAATGGGTTTTCAACTCATATTCTATCATGCAGTATGCAAATATTGATTGTAAACTCTAATAGGAACACTGATCGACATCCAAACATAGACAAGAATGTATTTGTCAAAATCAAAGGCAATAAGAGAACGTGGCGGGTGGAACCAGGGACTTATAATTACAGAACACAATGTAGCTTTGAGCTTGACCTTAGAGGGGTGATGAATGGTGCAAGTCCTATCCATGACATACAAGCAGAGAGTCATCAATGTTTGTGGGCAACTACAAGGTCTGAGGTAATTAATCATGCAACGTGGGCCCGGGCCTGATTTTAATTAACGGCGAAACACATGTTCTTGCCCGTCTTTGGGGAAGAGGGAAAGGACTGGCGTGATGCGAGCCGTCTCGGCCTTTGCAATATTTATGATCTGACCGTTGCAGCTTTTTGACTGTAATCAGTTATACTTGACTGAGCTTTCTACACAGTTAGGGCATTAAAATCACTGCCGCGCTCCCAGTTTCCACAGCTTCCGGGTAGGATAATCAGTTTAGTTCTTCAAAACAAGGCATTTCCCAAGCTGCAAAATGACAGCCACCATTAACTTAAGTAAGTTAGTGTCACGCTGAACTCAACAATTAATGTGGACTCTATTCTTATGCCACAATTAAGTCAACCGTAACCAAAACACTGTCAGAGAGTGACGTTTCACCAAGTGCAGTATTCCATTTATTTGGAAGAGAAAGCAACTTCTTACTAGTGATAAAATAAAAACAAAATAGATGTAATTATTAAGGAAGACGCAGCCTTATGTGTGTAGTTTTGTAACTTAGTTGTGTAGAGTCATGTTTACAGACTCTCCACCGCCCTACACTTGCATGTCGAGTCCAATTCATTTGTAAAGTAAATACGATTTGTTTTGGCTATAATTGAAAAAAAAAAAAAAAAATAGACATTTATAAATTAAAACAGTTTAATAATTAGTACCACACATCACATAAATGAATGTTTGTTTTCAGATGCAGCTGCTCTTATGGCAGATGATCTATCCTCCAGCAAAGCTCTTTCTGCAGAACGATAGGGGCCTGTTTAACATATCGATTCATCACTGCGGAGCTCCAGTCGACGGTGCACTTTTCAAAGAGATCTACATTACAGCAGGTCAACTCATCACATCTATATCATTCATGTCATAGTATTCCGGCACAGACAGTGAGTATTCCTGGAAGCACTGGGATGCCTCCCAGCCACGTTGTAGGTTAAGTTACCAAGCCAGGGGGATAATTGTATCAAGAATGAAGGTGTTTCACATATAGCTGCGATGACACCTGTCTCAAATACAGGCAGCTCGGCAGCTGGAGGAACAGAAGGCCTCGATAAGAAGAGAAAGTAGATGCTCCTCGGTTGGCTGACCCCAAAGCTTGAGCCAAATTATTTACAATCAAAGCTCCATGTCATATCTGTTTAACATTCAGGATAGGAGTTATGTGCTGAAATGGTGCTGAATGTCAATTGGAAAGACATTATGTCCTGAGTGTGAGAGCAACTAGTAAAATGCTGCCAAAAGTTGTGAAAAATATGAAAGTAATAGAAGGCAGCAGATGTAGTGCTTTCACAGGGCACTGAGGTGCCAAAATGAAATGTCTTGACTTTTGTTGTCAAGATGCACCAAATGTTATTTTATCAAATCATCTGGTAATGATGCCGCATGCAAACTAATCAACCTTGAAGAGGTTTCTTTATCAGAAATCTCAACAAGTAATCGAGCACATGAGCAAAAGGATTGGGAAAAAAAAAAAAAAAATGGGCATCAAGTTATTTGCTTCATTCACTAAACCATCACATTCATGATTCATGCATATATTCATATCTGCCTGATATAGGCAAAGAGGCAAAAAGAGAGGCAGAGAGTTAGATTATGTTCCCCTAAGCCAAACAAGTCAGGCAGCAAAGAGAAGAGTCCCATGATAACACTAAGAGTGACGCATGTGATGCGCATTTCTATCAACTGCAGGGGCGCCAAACTTATTTTCTTTAGCGGTAACCTGAGACATGAGATTGGCATCTTTTTTTGTGGCTTCCCTTTTTTCCCCCTCCACTGTCTGCTGACATTCACATAAACAGTAAAATAAAGCAGAATACTTTGCTTTCATTGGTATGAAGTTGTTTGGCTGTCCTTGTTCTGCTCTGGAGCCAAGGGCAACAGATGGAGGATGGAAGCGGTGAAAGAAGAAAGTACCGGCACTTCCCAGATAAATAAATAAATAAATAAATAATAAATATAAATAAAAACCAAGGTAAAACAGATAAACATAGGTGACGCTAGTTGCTGTTGGACAAAAGCTAAAGTGAAAAGAGGTTTGTCTACAGAGGGGGCGTAGTTTTCACTTTTCTATAGCACAAAGAGCCACAAGGTATTTTTTCGATGTGTTCTGCAGCATACAGGCGGTAGTTAAATAAAATGAAAAAAAAGCATAAAAATGCAGCAGGTATTGGTATTATCTTTAAAGTTCCCACTCATAATGGTAAGCCAGAAGCAGCTAATGCTAACTTGAGACAAAAATCCAAACCTGGGTTCGATAACGGCTTCGATAAGCAAAACTGGAATTAGATTGATCAAAATGTAAGCCCAACCCTACTGATGAGGTCTTATTTAAATATTGTCAATTTTGAAAATGATTATCCATGATAAAATGGTAATGTGAGCACTGAACCATTGAATGTATTGTCATGAGGCATGCTGTCTCCAGCATGCTGAAATAAAGCCTTGCATCAGCATTATGAATAAATTGCCACTTCTTATGAACTTACAGCTTGATCCATAGTGTTGGTTTGCTGCAGTGGGAAAACTGTTTGGGATTCTTCCATTACCCTATGCAAAATGTTGCCATTAGCGCTAACCACAATTCATTCTGCGGAACATATGAAAAGGGGCTGTTGCAGTTCATTAGCGTAATATGGACACTCATCATGCATCAATATGCACCCATTACCACCGCCCCCCCAGCTCTAGCCGCTTACCCCTCCCACCTCACAACAGTAAAAGTGACCAATTGTGAGGACAAATACGACTGCTCTGCTCATCTAGTTTGAAACTGAGATGTAATGGCAGATGGTAGAGAGGGGGAGAGGTGCAT
This sequence comes from Bovichtus variegatus, assembly GCA_943593645.1. Classification (NCBI taxonomy): domain Eukaryota; kingdom Metazoa; phylum Chordata; class Actinopteri; order Perciformes; family Bovichtidae; genus Bovichtus; species Bovichtus variegatus. Next base: position 5,651,682 of record CALSCE010009502.1, read on the forward strand.
GACCCAGCATACTGATGAAACTAAACAGAATTTAAGCACAAGCGAGATATTGAGAGGCACAGCTCCAGCAATAATCATCAATGCATACAGTTTAAAAGCACTGGCTTTATTTGACGTCATTTGATTATCTAGATTAAATTTGTTAATCTCTGTCTGCAGTCTCATACCATATCAATTACATTTCTATCACATCTGGCCCTTCACCAGCATCGGGGCCTTGCAAGAGACACCATCGCACAGATGAAATTCAATAATGCCGTTTTAGGGCTCGAGTAGGATCTAATTTCATGCTAGGCCACTCATAAAATTGTCGTATAAACTATTGTAAATTCGAAAGTACCATTATCCTTTTTTACATAGCTAGCAGAAACATGCTCTGTGAACACCCTGTAAAACTCCTGATTCAATACAATCTCCTTGCAGTCTGAAATTCTGTTTTATTTACTGCATTTGCAAATAGTCTTACTGTTTGCTTATTTCCGTTTATTGTAACCTTAGTTTAAGAGCAGACACTGAGGTTCTTAGATAGGGATGTAGTCCGCCTGACAACTTGTTGCTGATGTGCTGCTGACAGGGAAAGCAACCTGTCAGAGTCTACACACTGGATCAGGTCACACTGGATCAGGTCACACTGGATCAGGTCACACTGGATCAG
>CALSCE010009502.1:5658338-5682814 GCA_943593645.1 Bovichtus variegatus
ATATATATATATATATATATATATATATTTATATCTATATATTTATATATATATATATTTATATCTATATCTATATATCTATATCTATATATCTATTTATATCTATATCTATATATTTATATCTATATATCTATATATCTATTTATATCCATCTATATATCTATATATCTATTTATATCTATATCTATATATTTATATCTATATATATATTTATATCTATATCTATATATCTATTTATATCCATCTATATATATTTATATCTATATCTATATCTATATAGTGCATTTCCAAATCTTACACACCATCCTTTGTTTCAGCAATGACCCAATTTTCAAAGATCAATAGTTCATCTCATCTTCCCTTATCTCAAGTAGTATTTCCAAACATGGCAAACTAAATTGGCTGACCATGTCCTTCTCTTAACGACAATAGATTTCCAACTTGCTTTTTTATTTTAAGAGTAAATGCCAAACTCAAAATGACAGACATTGCTTTGGAGCTCATTGGCTTGTGCAACCTTTCAAAGATCAGCTGCGTACTGTGATTTGAAGTGTTGTCTGACAATAATTGCAATTTCAAACAATAAACAGTTTTCCATCTTTAAAAAAAAAATAAAAAATCCAATTTAAGTCAAACAATAAGCAATCATGGTTGTTGTTTTCATATTTCTACCATTACGAAAAGGTCGCTGTTCACTTTCTTTAGAAAATGAACATCAATATACTCGCTGTAGAGCATTTTGTATGTATGAAGGAATATTAAAACAAAAAATAGAAAAGTCACCAAAAAATTAACATAAAAGTTTTTTTAGATAAAATATAAACCCAGTTGAACTTAAATGTCTTGACCTGAGTAGTGGTTTTATAATGTGCAAGAGAAGTTGCTAAATAATACCAAATAGAAAGAATACATGTGTAACATGCGTTTTGGTGGGAGTTGCAGAGTTAGTGTATAATGTAATATGTTGGTTCCCTAACTTGAGAGTCCTGCAAATTTAGAGAACGAAAAATAAAGCTATTTTTGGTGAAATCAGTACTTTTTGGCTTACATCTAAAAATACATATTCTAGCAGTATCTTGTTAAACCTACTTATTAGACTGGTCATGTGCATGCATTTTTACAACTTCTGCTATAAAAAGGTAGGCCAAATGGTAAACTGACACTAAAACTGACTGTCTAGAGGCAGCATATGCACACATCAGCTAAAGCTGCTAAACGCTGATGAACACATGCCAGTTGCGTCTGTTCCAACACCATAAATGATTGTGCTGCCGAGATCTCTTTAGTGTTTCTCTTATTGCAGCATGAACACTGAATCACTTCTTAGTGACCCACCGTTGACCCAATTTAAACTTAAGATCTGGTCTCTTTCAAAAGGAGCTTATCTGCCACTGTTTTGAACTTTGGCCCTGCCGTTTGAGTCATTCATAAATCCCCTGCCCACAGTAGCAACAAATATGGTTCATTTGGCTGCTGTTCTTTAACTTTGCCTAACTCTTGTGACTGCATATTAGAGGAGCATTCACTGTCTTGGTATTGCTATGTGACCAAACTGTAATTTCACTTCTACATTTAATTAGCATTTCAAACGCATAACAATCCCCTCTGCCAATCCATGTCTCATTAGTGGTCTCTATTGAAAAGACTCTGAAGTTGCTTCATTAACATAGGTACGTTCCTCTGAGTTCCCATGGTTCTCGTTGTTGCTGTTTCTCTTCTGGTGTTAAACAGAATTAAAATACCATTAGTTGCTGGATAAGGTTGAAAGATGAAATGCAGTGTTTTCATCACTGCGTCTCCCAGAGGGACACAATGTAGCAATAGTTGCCTGTGACTGCTTAAATAATCTGCTTTACCGCCGCCTTAGAAATCTACAAAACCTTTTGTCTCTTGACGTTTCAGCAAGGGCTTATTGTCATATTCAAGCAATAATGGTATATGTAGAAGGAGAGACATTTCTTTGTTTGTCTCTATCAATGTTTAATTGATAAAAAAAATATTCATGAAAGCTCTTACACTCACTATTCTCAACACCCAGTGTTTTCCAATAGAAAAACTCTCAGGCATGGTGCAGAAAGTGATGCGTTACCAGAAGCAATATTGCATTTTTTAATAAATAAATAAATATAAATAAATATATAAAGTTGTACTAGCAAAAACATTTTTTTTGTAGGGCTGTACCGAATAGTTTGAAGCTTCATTCATAATGTTGACAATCAAATTCTAAATCAACATTTGAATGCTTTTTTTTTCCATGTCTATTCATTCTGTTTAAACTCTGTATTTCTGCACAGTTGGAGATTTAAAAAAAATTAGACTATACTAATATTATTAGTATTTTACCATTTGTAGAATTAGATTCCAGTGGCGGCTGCGTAGGATTGTTTCTGAATGATGTGATCCAAACATTTACAAAAACTCCTGATTGTTAAGTCAAAATTGATTGAATAAAAGAGAGATTTAATCTTTTTTTTCCCGTTTTTATCCAACGCAATTCTGCACTTCAATCCATATTTGTTGGTACATACATGTCGATAACGTCATAAAATATGACATTCCAAGAGTCATTGGAAAACCTCAATAGAAGCTTCAAATGTAAAACAAATTATAAATAAATGACATCCTGCACAGACGGAATTATTTGTTGCTCACTTAAAATATATCGAGAGATTAGCCCTCAATCCAGATACCTAAAGACAATAACACAAGCATCTTCATATCTGAAGCTGCTACAGTGTTGTGCGTTCATCTGTGTGTATGTATGTGAACTACTGAAGATGAGGCATCAGGAGCAGCAAAACATCGAATTTAGACAGGACTAAAAAAGGAGGATGGGAAAGAATTTAGCAAAAAAAAAGAGAAAAAAAGAGAGAGAAGGATTAGAGGAAACATCTGTTTATAGAAAGTCACAGATGTCCTCAAAAAGTTTAATACTCATAATAATATCTCTCATCATCTGCTGATTTAGTAACAGATTACATTGTCAGTTTGAGGACAGAGGAGGGGTTTTATCCCAGGGTAGAGGGAAAGGAGAAACAATTCACGAATAAATATTGTGTAACAGAATAAAAAAAAGAATATTATGACACGTGAAAACATCAATATAACCCCTTTCCTGTACATCTGTCCTGTTCCGTTTTATGAAGGCAAGGGATTTGGTCTAAAATGATCACCCTGAAATGTTAAAGTACAAGCTCCAGATCAGCTCTCCTGGAGTGACAGCGGCACATATGCTTTCCGCAATAAATCCTTCAAATTATGGGACAAAACATGTTGTTAGTAATTGCTCTCCAGAGTGCTTCTGGAGTCTTTATTTGTTAAGTCCACTAAAAGTTTGCCTGGCTATTAAACACAATATATTTAAGTTGGATGCAGAAATAAGTATGTAAATGATATACCTCGGAGACACAGGGTACTGTGCAGCTGTCAGTTCTTATTTGAAACTTCAGCTAGTTTAAATGAAGAAAAGTGTGATAAATTGCTAATGTTCCGTTTAAATGCATTTCTGCTTCCATGCTTGTATCTACTTAAAGTGTGAGTAAAGTTCGGACATAAAAGAGATGAGGACTTAAGAAGTTGTATCCCTGGAGTTCCTCAGCTTCTTTCAGTACCGTCACTCCAGTACTGGCTGGCTCGTTGCTCCTAAACCTAAGCTCATTATCTCAAAGACTTTAAACTGAAATGTAATATTACCACTGGACCTCTTCTTCTACAGGCAGGTTTATAATTCACTCTTTGTATTTTCTCCAGAGAAACCAGTGCTCATGCAGGACTTGTAGTAGAAGGTAATTCAATTAAAACCAGTGCACTTCATGGTATGACTAAAGGGTGCCCTTGGTGAAAGTTGTCCAGCCAATGACAGAAGTCAGCACAGCAGATCCACTTGCGGGCAACATGTTTGAGCTATATAGATGGTGAGCTGTTGGTTGCCATTTTGCCCATATCTTCATCATTTTTACAAATAAAAGATAATGTCACAAACCTATAGTTATGGCCAAAGTAACAATATCAAGTGCTTTAAAAACCACAATACTGCCAATTCCTAGTATAATGATTATGTAAAGAATTAAATATTCCATACACCGTTAGCAGCCGTCCGTAAAAGTGTACATTACAGCCTACAATTTCAAATGTTTGATTACAGTTTCTAATAGAAGATATAGCTGGTAACTGGTCTAAAACATTTAAATCAAGCAGACATTGCTTTAAAACAGGGATTATACAGAAGAACAATAAGGAGGAATAAAGAGAAATGGAAGCACTACTTACTGCAATCAGTAGGTAGTTATTGACTTTGTTTTTTTTTTTTTATCCCAGTTGAATTAGAGACAAAGAAAATAGACTATGCATTATTGATTTTTTTGCCTGCACTGGCTTGTACAGCTCAACAGTGGCACTTTGGTGAAGTATCTCACCAACATGAAGCAGCGCAGCCGTTTTAACCATCAGCCCCAAGGTTCAGCTTTAAACTAGGGTGTGTATATATTAGCTCTAAAGTGTGGTTTGCCATCTGCCTTTCCTACTGAAAAGAATGAATATGCATTACATACATATTATTTACAGAGATTGACAACTGTGGTGTTAGAAATGAGCGATTATCAAAATAACTATATGGCTGATGGCCCTTTTTACATTGCCTAAAACATATTACAACACTTGATGGCAGTAAACTGTTATCAGAGCAGTTTAATCCTTATTTGGCCTGGAAAGCACTTTGTGTACATGTTTTTATGCCAAATAGCTTGCTGCCACAGTAAACTAAAGTCAATATTTCTCATGTCTCCATTTCAAGATGACGGATGTGATTTTTTATAGTTTTTTAAATTATTATTCTTAGTCATAATTTCAGATCGAGTCAGGACACTGATATGGTTGGGGTAGACTCACGTGTTCATGTTTAACCGCCGAGTATGAATAAGTTTGCCTCCCGGGCAAAACAGTGTGCCAGGCGCAGGCCTGTTAGCATTTTGACAGTTTTGTTATTAGACCACATGCTCTTGCCAACATTTCTGTGTTGTGACAGCGGGGTTGCCTTAGATTGAGAGCAAGTCACAAGCCACAACTAACACCCCCTGCTCCCTGCTGGCTACTAATACATTATAGTGCAAGCAGCTTTGGACATTGGCATCTTGTCAGTGGCAGTGGCAAATGATCATACAGTGCATGGAATGCATTAGGATTTGAGTCTGTGCTTGTACCATGGTATGGAACTCAAAATACAAACATTACAAGGAGAAATGAAACATGGCTCCGTGAAGAGGACCGCTGCCTGTGTAGATAGAAAGAGGTAATTCTAAGCTAAAGAAAACACAAAGATTCTTAGTTTCAGGTGGTTATTATACATGTATATACCGTAATTTCCGGACTATTCAGCGCATCTGAATGTAAGCCGCACCCACTGAATTTTTAAAAAATATATATTTTGTACATAAATAAGCCGCACATGTCTATAAGCCGCAGGTGCCTACCGGTACATTGAAACAAATTAACTTTACACAGGCTTTAACGAAACACGGCTTGGAACAAAAATAAATAGGCTTTTAAATGCCTTCAACTTGAAAGCTGCATCATATGCCTTTCTCCGTGTCTTTGCCATGATGAGGGTGACAAAATGACGACCGTAATCAGAATCATGACCATTCATAATGTCCGCTGTTTAAAATGTCCGCTGTTCATAATGTCCGCTGCTGAAGACATTCCAAGAACTAATAATGCAATTGAAGGTTGGCATAATGTTTTTAGAGGTTCATTTGGTACACTGAATGAAACACCGAGAAATTTCGTAAAAAAGTTAATTATCGTAATGAATGGGAAGTTTGAGCGCGCTCGATTTACGTCACATTATGCGACGGTGCTCAGTTTTTTGGCGACATGAAGCTTGTGAAAGCGGGAACAATCCATAAATTAGCCGCGTCATTGTATAAACCGCGAGGTTCAAAGTGTGGGAAAAAAGTAGCGGCTTGTAGTCCGGAAATTACGGTAATAAACACAAAAAAAAAAACATAGCTATGAATATTTTATTCCATTTCTGCCAATACATTTTCCAATTCGGAATCAATAAAGTCCATCTTTATATCTAAATCCTACACAGTGGTCCTGCCACATCGTTTACATGTTAACTGGAGAAAGCTTATACGAGTTGCCGATATATTTTTCGTTGCGATTTCAAATCAGGCAAAGCTTAGGTAGTTATTCAATCTCTTTGTCTCAGTGTCCAATAAAATTTTTTTTTTAAATCAATGACGATGCATTTGATCAAGTTTTATCCAGGCAGCGTTGTGTGTTGTCTGATTCCAGTCTGAGGCTTTGATGGTTTGTTTGTTACAAATCCCGTTCGCTTAAACTATTAAAATATAGAATGCTTTACATAAAAATATGCAGTATTTGATTTGCTTGCAATTTGAAGATTAAGTCATATTATCAACTTAGCCTAAGCCTTTATCCTGGAATCATACATTATGTATTACTAGAGTGTGATTTTACAATGTTTCCATATGACAACCTGGGGTGCTGGTATCTTCCACCTTTGGCATGTAATTATTCCTCTTTTTTTCCCTCTCACATACATTATAAATCTTCTTAATGTAGCTCTCCCATCACAGAAGTGAGTATCCTAATTGGATACAGAAAACTAATAAAAAATGAATATCTTATAGCCTTTGGGAGTATTGATACTCTTAGTGTTCACCCTTCAATAGACTGCTGTGAAATTAGCTAGATGTTAATGCCGTGACTATGACTTGCTGTGATCAGCTGTTCTGCTTTCATATGGTTCTGGTTTATTTGCTTAATTGTCTGAACAAGTATAGCCCTGGGGACCTGGGCATGGAGAATTAATGACATCATTGTTGTATGTAGCACAAGCTGAAATGCACTGTCTAATGACAAATCTATTCCAGGACTTAAGTACTACTTAACTCTGGTCTTGCTATTAAGTATTGTATGACATCTCAGATTTGTCGATGTTGTGTGCCTATTTTGGATTCAGAATTGTTTTGACTCATTGATTGACACCAAACATGACATTTAAAATGATAGCCAAAAGCTCCATTTTGGTCCCATTAGACAATGGAACCTTCTTCCACTGTATTTATAATAACACCCTGGTCTAAATGTCAGATGAAGTTTGATGAGATTTAAAAAAATAATAATTTTTGCTGTGACTGCTGTCCAAACCCACAATGATGATGATCTCCTTTCAACTGATAGAACCTATAAAAAAAAAAAAATACATTTAAAAAATGATTTTACATTTGTATTTGTAAGTGCTACAATCTAGCTGATGAATGTATTATCTTTACATTTGGGATTACATGTAGTGTTTTCTGCTCATATCGATGTGCATCTGCTCTGGTCCAGGCTCAGGTAGTCTGCATGTACGCATGCCCTGCACAGGACAGTGCTTTTACACATCTGACAAACGCCTCATGCTGAGTGAGGGGAGAAGCACTGGGACTGGTGTTTTTGCTATCGCATGCAAGATATATTTTATTCTGACCCAAACCCTTGAAAAATTAATTGGAGTGGTGAGGAGAGAGGGAGTAATATGAGATATTAATAACGCAGCCATCTTCGTCATTAAATCAGATTGAATTTGCCACACTGGAAATGGACAGGGAATGTACGTATATTCTTCTATATGGGTTTAGATGATATACTTGCACCACATAAGTATGTCTTGCTGTCATTTTCATTCAATTGAGTAGCCTACTCTGTGTGACAAAACCCATTTATTTAATTGTATTTTATTTTAATGCAACAGTATGACTCCAGCTGAGTGATCAAAGCATTGCCATTTTAAAAACATCTTTGGATAAACTTGGAAATAATTAATTAACTAAGATGATCCTGTGCGAGCAAGCTACAAACAAAAACCCGCAAGGATTACTTTTATGCCCCATTTTAATTTAAAAAAATTTGATTCCAGATATTTATACATCCACTTATTTTCCATCTATTTTATGGTTTCTTCCAATGCTTGACCTACAGTATTAGTGATAGAAAACGAACAATGACTAGCGCATGTTTCTGTGTGTTATTAGGACACATCGACTTGGGCTTTAGGAAACAGGAATTCTTCACAATTTTTTTATATTTTATACACCAAATGATTAAACTGGAAAATAACATGCAGAATATTAAATTATGACAATGTGTTGAAGCCCTAATTACATTAAAAAAAAGAACCAGTGGAAGAACACTTTCCCAGTAGTGCAGCATGGCAGGCTCAACCCTGCGGTGCCTCTGGCTCGGCCAGGTGCACTATCCAACACAGCTGGAAGTGGACGCAGGGAAATATCAGTGGGGGACCATGTTCTTGTCGCTACACTCCCACTGTGAGGAAGGTGTGAACCCCAAATATGTGACGCCCGGTGAAGCGCCTCACTGGCAGGTGAGAACAAGCGGCTGACGGATCTGTATGCATTGGAAGCACAAGGTAAGCGTGTACACTACTGAGATTAACACAGGGTGTCAGTCGCGATAAGAGCTGTAGCACATGGCAGACTCATCATGAATTCTTACAAAGTTAATGCAGAAAAAAGGACATAACTATCCATATATGTACAATTACACTGACCACTCAGACAGCTTGCTTTCTCAAAAGCTCTTGCAAAAGGAGAGAAATAATAGAGTAGCCTGCTGACAAAGGTCTCGTAACCCTCCACTGTGTGATAAGTCACTGAATGATATGCCCCAGTCCCCTTAAATACTAGGCACTTCATATTTAAAATTCCTTTCTCAACAAATCACTTTATGCCCTGGGAGCGACATCTGAAAACCATGACATGTCTATGGCAAGGCAAAGACTTGAGTGACAGAATAATTCCCCATTAATCGAGCCGGTCACTCAAAGATCTTTTATTCCTCTAGGCTTCATACGACAATCAATGTAGACGATATAAAAACAGCAGCAGCTTACAGTGTGAGAATAATAAAAGTGGAGCAAAATGATCGAAGCATGTAGGAAACAGGTGGAGATTAGGCTGACCCAAACTTTCTAAAATAATACATCTACCTTCAGTCACTGTCGCAGGATGGCCAGGTGCAACAAAGACTCCTGAAATAGTGAAGTTCAGCACAAACTATAGTACATTCAAATTCAGACTGCAGGGCACGTAGAACTGAGCAACATATATGATCTGTGCCCAAGGTCTCTGCCACGTTTCCATATACAATGGCTTGACCAAGTAGACTGCAAGGGGCTACAACTAACATTTATTATGCAGACAACACATTATACATATCTTATTCAAGCCTGAAACCAATTTCTACAGTAAATGCAATGCTTTTTAATGACGAGTCGATGTTGCAATTAGACTACATGTCAAAATCAACAAGACCTGACAATCAAATGTGTGTAGCAACTCTAGAATGCATGTTTTAGCATAGATAGCACACCTAACACACTTAATTAACCAAACTTGTCATAAGCAAGAGGTTATCCAATTTAGCTGTCCAGGCCATTGACTTAAGTTTGCCTAAACCAGTTTCCAACAAACAGCTTTTGATTGTCTCTGAATCTGTTTTTCTTTGTTCACATTCACACCACAACGCTCACATACCATCTCCACACTCATCCTACACTACTGATTAATTAATGAATGAATCTCAGTTTGTTTGATAAGAGTCTACTTTGTTTAACTTTTGAAAATGATCCGTCTCCCACTTTGTCACGGGAGCCAGGACAGCTTTGTTTCAGCCCAACTTCGTACACCAGGAGGCCTGCTGGTGAACTTTGTGTCTTGCAAAAGTGTGTCATAACTCTAAACAAGGCAGAGAAGCACTAGTGAGGGGGGCGGTGAAATATGGAAATCTTATGGATGCTAGCTGTCAACCACTATATAGTAAGCAGACTGTTTCTCAGAAAAAGGTAAACAAAGGGAAAATTACATGAGACTCTGAATCCTAATTGAGAAAGATTTCCTTTTGATGCAACTTGGGAGATCTAAGAAGTGTTTTTTTTTAGTTAATTACAGAGTCATGGCAGAGATCTAATTAAAGTGATGCTAATGAGGCTTGTTTATCCTTATCTAATGTCAAAATGAAATTGGTTGAAATCCAAAATAAAAGGTGCCGGCATTAGTATCTTGCCAAGTGGGATATGAAATGTCAGTAATGTTATTGTTTTCAAGAGATGGAATTGTGTAGTTATTGTGTTTCACATTATAAAATCAGAATGGAGAAGTGTGTGTGTGTGCATGCCAATGCATGCATGTGATTGTGGTTTAGTTTTGTAGGGTTTGATTAAATGCCCTCAGCAAGGTGGAGGAAGACTGCTGTGGGTTTCCAAGGGTCCACAGATCAGGCAGAGCACCACCTCTCTGCTCCAGCCCCAGTCAATTTGAACATGACTTCAAAAAGGAAAGTTAATATCCTCAGTGACCTTGAGCAAACACGTCCCCACGTCTTGTATAATGAAGGCACAGCTTTTCATTAAGAAAAAAAATTATATTTACTGTATATTGGAGATTTCAGGCTAACAAATGTAACTTTGAATTGAGGCTTTGAAAAAAAATCATTCCATCATTTACCAGGCGGTATAGAGAGTACTACTAACTAAAGAGGAAAGCAAAGCAAAGATCCATGAAAGAGTGCATTGGGCCTCTTTAGAAGCACAGTAGGAAATACTCATAAGTGAAGTGCAAACAGTTCCGTTTTACCTTGACAGTTTAGCTTTAACTCTCTGTAGAACCACGACAGCTACGTATATAGAGGGATCATTGAACAAAATGATCCTGGGCAATATGTCTTAGATTCAAAAGCCTCACCATTTGACCTTCACCACACACTTTGTGATGTATTTTTAAAACAACGCTAAGTCTAAATTGAGTTCAGCCATTGATTTAATCACAGGTGAATCAATGCACCAGCCTTGAAAATACAAAGAGGCTAAGAGGATCAGGTCTCTCACGCCAACACACAATCACCATACCAACCACTTTATTAAACCAATACCTGCTTCACATCCTCAATGGGACCATATGGAAATGTCATGTCACGATTATCCTGGTCAAAATAACTGTGATTCACAAGATTATCCCGATAATCATCAACATGGAATCCCTTTACACACCTTTTGTATTTTGTGAACATCCTTTTTAGTGAAAATCCAAAACAATCTTAAATAAGATAATCATAAGTTATAAGCCCCCCCTGCCTAAATAAAGGAAAGATTTAAATTAAAAAAAAAAAACAACATTGTTGTGTTGTGTTTTTTATTACATGATTCCTGTATTTTTTTTAAACCAGGCTCTGTTATTCACTTCTCTACCATGATAGCGAGCGAGACAGCTTTTCCCAAGTCACTCATGCGAGTATTTTCACGACTATCCCGATAATGGACGTTCAGAAGCAGCTTGTAACTAAGCGTAACACACAAAGACACATGCCACAAAACCCTTGGAAGGTGGTCGGTCAAACTCCACCTGCAGTCAGCGTGCTCATCAACACCACGACTGTACAAAATGTCCAACGTGTCCTTGGCCAATGGACAGCCTGCTTGAGGGAAAAGCGTCAGGTACAAATGGTAAATACCACTTAAGATGGAGTCTAAGTGCTCCGAGCTCGGAAAGAGGACTTTTTATTATGCTCCTTGGCCCTTAGTTTGATTGATTGTCTAGATTGTTTTAAGTACATATAAAATGACACCTATACATAATATTCTCAAAATAGCAGTTTGACAGTGTTTTATGTAAGATGTCAAATTTTATTTGAAATAAATGACTTGTCAGTTTGTCTCCTGGCCAGGGCTCCCTTGGAAACACAATGAATTTATCAATTAATTCACCTAGTTAGGTGGAGGATTAAAAGTAACACCTGCATCCCAAACAAATACAGATGCAGTGGAAATGGGTCATGCTTTATAACAGTGTTAAATGGATCATTGGCTGGTCCTTTATTGACCCGCTCAGCAGAGGATGTTATTCGTGAAGAAGTTTAATGTGTTGAAGCCATTAAGGGTGTGACAGTGAGTCCATTGTGTACTCATCCAAGAAAAAATGGATTTAGGCAGCTTCTGCTACAACGATAAACTGCATCATGAAAAAGTTTTTTGCCAACTACATGTGAATAAAAAAGAAAAAGAAATTTGAAATCCAGTTGCCCTCCATCTTTTACACATCGTATTCCAAAACTAATTAAAAATGCCACTTTTTAAAAATATTTCTTGAGTGTAAATATTTAGACAGTTGTCTTAAGGAACCTGTTTCTCAGTGAAGATAACCTCACAACCCTGGCTGCTGGAAAGAAGCAGAATGATTTATGGTTTGCATAGAGCTGAGTTGTTGGAAATTCTTGCTATCTATATGTTGGAGTAAGATGTGAACTACAGTGATTTATATCACAGTTACTCATGGGCCTCAATAAATCAGGACATCTAATTTGTACAGGAGTGAAATACGTACAGTACACTCAGCCATTTTCTGTAGCGGAGCCATGTGGCTACTATGGCTATAAAGAGATTACAATGACATCCTTTACACTTTGGTGACAGCTAACCCGGACATAGCCTTGATGCTCCCTCTGAGAAGGTGTCAATGTCAACATAAGAAATACTTTATGAAGGTGAAAACATAATTTGACACCTATTGAAAAAGAAAAAAAAAAGATTCATTTCATCAGGACAGTGTAAGCTCAGCAGTATGCTGAATGGTGGTTTGCATACAAGGTTTTGGGGAAACTGAGAAAACAGCAGCACTTGTATATCACAGTCGGGGATTACTGGCAATAAAGATTCATCTTCTTAACCTCTTAAAGGCATATTTTAAAGTCAATGGATTAGGGCAGAGCATGCTTGTAATCACTCGTAGGAGATAAAAAGAGGCACATCTTCAAATGCCTCCAATTAGAAGAGATATACTACCTGTCAGGCATTTAGTTGTGCTTATTTATATTCAAGAGTTAAGAAATTCAAATAACGGGGTCCTTCCGTTTAAGTATATGGTGCAACTTTAATGAAAGCTAGCCCCATCGCTGGAGACTTTTTAGCTGAACAGAATTTTTAATAGGCGGCAATTAATATAAGGAAATAAACAAGATTCCTTTGGTGATCTACCAGTGTCTAATTATTCAAACAAGTAGTGAGTACTTTATCCAATACAGCTTGACAAAGAGAAACAAGAACCTATGTTGCATAACAAATATATATCAAAAGCAGCTGATGACTATCGCACTCCGAGATAAAATCCCCCCGTTATCAAGTAAAACCCCCGGGGTGCAGTGCTCACTAGGGGGACAGCAGTTGTTCTTATTCCCAACAGCGTTGACTCAGAGGCATTAAAGATAACCACCAAGGTCTGCAGCACACCATTTCATATTCCTCTGATGTGATTGAAGCACACAGTTTGACATCAAATGCAGACTGACATCTTTATGATAAAAAAAAAAACAAAAAAACAAACAAAGCAAAAGTGAGACTGGATTATTCAATATTGGTATACTTTGTCTCCTCGTCTCAATTACAGTTTGCTACAAAGTGCTACTTGACATTTATTATCCTTTAATATTTGATTTATGATGAAAATGTACAGATACAAAAAAAATTAATGAAGCTTCAAATTATGATGCATAATCGGAAGGACGTCAAATATAATTTAGATTGCAATGTAACTATTTGATGTAGTTAGGGTGGTGGATTATAATCACTGTAGCTCTTTTTAAATGAAGTTATGTTTAAAAAAATATATATATTTGTGGGAGAGACTCATTTCAGTTCATTTTCACATTTGTTTATATTAATTATAGTAATCCAAGGTATAGCAGACTGGGAAAAATGCTCATTAAAAATCACACCAAAGACCATTTTTGCAATTTTTTACTTTGGGTCTGTGCTGCAAATATGCTTTTTTGAAAGTGCATAGATATCTGATGGGAGAAACCTCAAATATTTGAACAGGTGGTGTAGCAGTCCAGCAATAATGCCTGCATCTGGTATCTTTATGTTAAGCAAACTGCCAGAGTTTTTGTACAGATGGAAGCAATGAAGTGTTTCTGCTGACAGCACAATTGTTTTCTGGCATGAGCTGTATTGTTGTATGCAATGCATGCAATACACAGGGAGGAGTAAATGTCTTTTTTTTCTCTTTAATATAGCATGTAATTATGGTAGAATTGTCAATATCATTAAGAGAAAAGCTAATGGATCATGGGACATGACAATAAATGGATAATTAAAAAAATAAGTAATGCATATTCTTCAGTTTGGGTCTCCGTAAGGGAGGCGAAACAGGAACTGAACTCCAAGTGTTTAATGATTTGTATAGACTTTCTGACATGCCGACCAAATACAGCACAATAACACTCCACACCATTTTCCCATTTCATTATGATATGTTGTAGGCTAAGCCCCAGAACAACATCAAGATTTTAATTTATTTATTTTTCTTTCTTTGTGTGTTTTGCACACATTCAATAACAATCTAATACAAGCAGAAAATCACCAGTAATGTAGATTTGATGACAAAACAGGCAATGAAATCCAGTGTCTATTTCATTTGGCTTTCAGTCAAAAACACTTTTAAATCACTTGTATTCAATGGAGCTTTTAAGGACAGAAAAACACAAATTTAAGACATTTGACAATATTACCATTTTAAAAATAGCAGATTGAATATGTAGATTGAATACAGCACCAGGCAACCGGCAGTACAAATATCTGCACTCCATTTGCAAAGACTTACCAGTAACCAGGCCAACCTTTCAATACTGCCAGTACTGTGTGTGAAAGTGAAGTACACATACTAGTTATAGTATGTGATCATTCTATGCAGTTACTTGTTGTTTGTACCCATTTGACTATATAGATTTAAATTGATAAGTGATTATTTTCATTATTTTTGATTAATTGTTTAGTCTTTAAAATGTCAGAAAATAGTGAAAACTGTCTTTAAATGTCAGTCCAAAACACCAAGATATTCCAATTTAATAATGATATAAACTTAGAGAAAACCAGGAAATCTCCTTATTTGAGAGACGGAAAAAGCATTTTCTGCTATTTTTGCATTATAAATTACTTCAATGATCAATCGATTATCAAAATAGTTGGCAATTGTTTTCCTGCCAATCTACGAAAAGATAAGTTGACTTGAATCATTGCAGCGCTACAGTTAAGACGTATTGATTTTTTGACCAGTGTTGCAGAGTGGTGCATTCAAGCGCTGGCAGGAAGGTCTTGAATCAGACGCGATTTAAGAGTCGGCCCAGTCCACATCCCGGATCTCCACCAGCACTTTACTGCCCCAACCCAGAGAACTTCAAAACTATAAGCTTTTGACTGCACTACTAAAGCAACAATAATGTAAGTTTGACTGAAAAAACAAGTTGGCTGCATGGCTATTGTGATAAACTACCATAAAGCACTGCAAGTTCGTACAAAAGAAACAATGCCAGGGGTTGAAAAAACACATTGTTTTAAAGTGTAGAGTTTTTAAACATAAGTTAAAGGTTGATATCGACCGCGAATGCAACATAACATTATAATCTCTTCAATGTCCAATCATTACTCACTCTAAGAAAACACAAATCCTCAGGCAGTTCACAGCATCCCAAATACACCATCCCAGTCCTAATGTACTCACTTATGAACTAACACATTAGTGGACCAGTAGACAGGCCATTCATATTTGATGTGCTGTCACTGGCTCTCTCCTTTCGGTGAATATTTACACACATTTCTCTCTTATTACTGTGGCCTGTGTCTCCCCGGGGAGATTGTTTTACGGGGCTGTGACAGCGAGGCGGCCGACAGGGCCATTAGCGGAGCAGAGAGAGGTCTGGAGGTTGGCCACCAGCTGCATTGGCCACACTCTCAGCTGTTCCTGCAGGCTCTTTCACAGCAGGGGATCTCAAGTGTTCCTAATTCAATTCAAGCAAACCTTTAAGGCTAATGGACTCCAGATATCATTGCAATTGTTAGAGGATCTCTGTAAAAAGGTAAACACTTTAGAGGTTTAGCTGTTGCATCAGAAATTTCCTGGAAAACAACCACAGAAGTCCATCTGAATATTGACTCTGCAGCATAATTTCCCATTGTCTACAGTTTGAAATCATCCTAAAAAGGTGTTTTAGTATTCAAGTATCTAAATCATGACATTATGTACTCATGTACCGTTGCTGCTTGCTAACTCAATCCGACCGCAGCAGTCTTTATACAGTTTAGATATTTCAAATCCAATTTCACAGATATGCGTTAATCTAATCTAAAAATCATAAAAAAGGTAGCTCCCGACAGGATATTACATTTTGCATTGACCAAGTTTTTTCATCCCAGATATGAGGTTTTGGGTATTTTGAAACCCAGAGGGCAGGTCTACTTAGATCCAGGTTATAGTTGAGTTTGACAAAAAAGGTAATACACAAGGAGGTATACTCATTCATCACCAAAATGTCCTTCGGCACTTTCCTATTAGCACCTGTCAGGTGGGCTGGGCTCATTATTACATCATCATAATGGTGTCATCCTTGAACTACATCAGAGTAATTGCTGCAATTTGTCACATTGAAAGAGATGTGCCTATGGACAAGTATGTTCATGCATACATGCCCCCAAAAAAGTAACACAATGCATTCGTAACAAAAGAAAACAAGAAAAGAAATTTTCGGATTTTTGCAGGGTGATGTGACCTCTTCATTTTTAATTTCCGTTTGATCTTTCCTACCTTACTTTGTCTTTTGTTAAAAAAAAAAAAATTGAAAAAAGTGAATGTGAATTTCAACCATTTAGGCCTACAAATATCCATGAGCGGGACCAGAGGGTTGTCAGAGTTTTAGCTTCTTGGTCACTTGGTGATTAAAGTCTATTTATACATCGAGCAGACACTGAGCCTCATTAGCATTCATTTAAAGTGTATCTCGCCATCATCTGGTGAATGTAAGTCCAATATTGAGTTCTCTGTGACATTTTCCGCAGGAGAAAGAACTGACGGTCTTTAGCAGCTAAATGCTCCAATTAAATTTTTTCTTGGTTACTTTGTGTTTAGTGGGGTGGAGTATGATATGTTTATGGGTAATATATATACATGTATGTTTTCACAAATTAATGTAATGTATGACCACAATCTTACTTATAACATGTGCCGTTTGACAAGTGTGGGAACAGTTTCAAGAGATGGAAAAGTACTGTGGTCAGTGATCCTAATAGACTAACAAAGAGTAAATGGAGGAAGAAATAATTGTCACAAAGGGACCAATGTGCCTCCTTTAAACAAATCTACAGTGACAGGATGCCCTGAAGTGTGCAAAGGCAGAACGGGGGTTATATGCACTTAAAGAACCCATTTTGATATTGCCCCCTGTCATCAAAAACACTTTTGTGCTCTCAAAGAAGACTAAATAATAGATGTTGTTGGACATAGACGGATGGTAAGTCGCGCCCCCCCGACACCCCAAAAGGGTGCACAGAATTAAATACACACACCTAATACAGTTAATACATTACAACCCCCTCACTCCAAAAACATGCCATAGCAATGTCTTTCAAAAGGAATGTGAAATGTGAAGTAGAGGTTAAAATTAAAGCATTCAACTATGGAGTGCACAAACACTATGAAAATACTACAGACATATTTTAGTAAAAACTGATCACTTGTGCCTGTTTACTATGTGTTTTGGTTTAATCTGAGAAATCTGAATCTCTCATCCGGTTAATAATTTTTTTTGTCCATTGTCAACCTGATCCATTTTATGAATAATCTTCAAAAACATAATACTAATGATGTAAATACAAATTGTTAACTTTACATTTATTGTTATTCCTGAGAGAGAATATATAGTCTTTGGGACAATGGCTCAGACATTTTCCAGATCGGTAAGTTTCACCACGCTTGGACAGGTTGATGTAAATTAATCTGACAGCAGGGACAAGCCAAACTGGAGGCGTGTGTTTAAAGTTGTCATTACGCCATTGAGGAGCATTTGAAGGGTGTTAGATTGTCCATTGTGTATTGCCCATGCCTGCTGGTCTCATTTTAAAGCCGAGCGGTCAAAAGTCTACAAAGAGAAAAACCTTTTTGAATTATTCCTTAGCTCAGTTAATACTTGCAAAATGATCATCTCTCTTCAACTCGCCAAAATAAATAACTTGTACTTTTAGCACGGTATAATACTATTTCTATCACCCCTAAGTTAACGTGGAAAACCAAGTGAGACAAAAGTTTAAATTGCTTCGCTCAAATATTTCAGACGTGTAGGAGAGGAGACAGGCAGCAAAGCACCGATCGGCTTGGCTCACTCAAGCAGCCCATATTGTAAGCACGCCAGCACATTTACAGCATTAGTCACATCACTGCTCTTGTGTCTGCCTGACGGAGAACCTGCAGAGAAGAAATGCAGCAGACCCATTTCTTTTCTCAACCCCCTCCATCTCTCTCACTCGCATTGGCTCTCACCCTTTATAACAAGGTCAGTGGGGATGCAATCATACCAACATCCACTCAGAACAAAAATAGTAAGTACATGTTTGAGTTTCAGGTAAATGAAAATTCCCCCAGATCCCTGAAGTCGCATGTGAGATGAACAGGGAGAGGAGAGGAGAGGTCGATAATGAGGAGGATCCAGAGAGTCTCCGGGTGTTGAGCAGGGGTAGGGTTGAGAGGTGGGAGGATTTTGATGGCTGTGTGTTTTCAGTGCACTGGTGAAATATGTTGTTTACTTTGGTAAGTATAAGAGTCACTATCCTCTATCATAAAAACCCCCATTTCCAAACCAATCTATAAGATTATTTTCTATTCTTGGCTCAACATGTAGACATTTCATAGCCGAGTGCATGCCCCCCGGGGTATATCGTGTCGCCTTTATCTTTCTTACTGACAAACCAATCACTATTTAGCAGTCAGTCATACAGTGGCAGACCCCGTTAGTTGAAAAGTCAGTCTTAATAATTAACACAATTTGTATCTTGGTTTGGCTGCTGTTGGAAGAAGTAGGAAGCTGTGTTTGTGTGGAAGGTGAAGTTGCGCATGTCTTCAAGGTGTTCACAGCTGAATATCCATAATAGTATAGTAAGTGTTTTCTCCAAATGACAGAGGTCAGAAACTGCAAACATGGAACAATCTGGGATGGAATAGTAAATGAAGAACGTCCTCAAGGTAAGGGTCACTTTCATACAGCCTACATTTGGCTTTGCCGGTACAGACGCTCAATTTCAGGCCTATTTCCTCTCACCGGTTCTAACAAAGTACCAAAACAAGTGCCACACTCAGCAAGTTTACCCGTGTCATGAACAAATGTGTGCAATTGTTATGGATAAAACCCTCATTAAACACTTCTGACATCCA
This sequence comes from Bovichtus variegatus, assembly GCA_943593645.1. Classification (NCBI taxonomy): domain Eukaryota; kingdom Metazoa; phylum Chordata; class Actinopteri; order Perciformes; family Bovichtidae; genus Bovichtus; species Bovichtus variegatus. The sequence continues at coordinate 5,677,610 of CALSCE010009502.1, forward strand.
GAGCTAGAAGAGCAATAAACAATAGAGACGACGCCGGTTGAAGTTGATTGCAATAAATGGTGGAAACACGGCGGTTACTTCTCCGATCATGCTATGCTGATGAGCAGAAGATCCAGAAGAAGAAGAAAATCAAGCACACTTAATTAAATCTTTGTTCTCTGGAATAATCTCAAGAAAACATTTGAAGCATTTACTCATTCAACAGTCAAGAATATTGGCAGAAGGAAAGCTGCTTGTTCAGCAAATGCCTCAAGTAGAAGAACAGAACATGGCAAACAATAGACGAGGAGGAGGACCAAACCGCAAAGTGGCCCAAGAGTTACAGTTTGTCACTGGCTACATTCAAACTGCGGCTGTACAATTCTTAAATCCTACCTCCACCTGACACAGGGCTGATGTTTTCTGGTAAGTGTGAAAAGTAAAGAAAGATCTACAGATACCAGGGAGGTTCAGACAATTCAGTTCTTAATATCGACAGGGAAAAGAAACCCTAACAATCGCCGATTGTCTTTTCAATCTGGTATGGTCGATCTTATCACAGAACGGCAGCATGTCCAGTAAAATGTGAATTTAACGAAGAACATAAAAGAGACCATACACTGTATATACTGTACCTATACACTGACATTTTGCTATCTTATGAAAATGTATTTTAACAATGTTCCCATTTAAATAATTGATAGTTTAAAATCCATTCAAATTAGGGCTGCACAATATATTGTTTCAGCATGGACAGTGTCACATGATGTGCAATGTTGGAACATGAACTCAAAACGCTTGCTGCTACAACTTCTTGGCTGCTTGATACAAAAGACGAACGCTGACCCTCTCTCACCCGTGGGGGAGGGACGGGGCTCCCAGCTGGACCCCTTCAACATGCTTTTTGGGTTGAATTCAATTGTTTTACTGGAGCAAAAATAACTGGTAATAGATTGATGCATTGATGCACTTTAAAATGTACAAAAAAAAAATTAATAAATCCTATATGGCTTTAATATTGCTAAAAGCATCGCAGTAAAAGAACATTGCAACATCAGTGTTTTCCAATACCTTGCAGCCTTAATTCAAATGAACAGATTTAATGGTGACAATGAAAGGGTACTTAAGCTCGTCTACGAGTGTGGAAGTACTGCAGACAGAATACATATATATAAAGAGTTGAATATGGTTGTATATACATAAGTAGTTGGACATTTGGAGAAGAGACAATGAGACAGAGCGATGGAAAGATGTGGCCACAACCTGTGGGAATATACTACACTTCAATCAGCATACAAACAAATACATAAAACAAATTCATAAACATAAAACCTGATATTAGCAATAATCAAAGGCCTGCTGCACGAACTAATAGCCATTAAAAGAATAGAGAAACACCCTCTTTGCCCGTCTGTCTTCAGTTCCCATGGCGATGGAGCACTTAACCTGCCGGCATGGTGCTCGGCAGGGTTTCCACCTGAACACAGGGCCTGTCACGAGAGGGAGGTCCAAAGGGACTCAAAACAAAAGGCCATGTGCACGCAATGCCAGGCACAATCTGTCCACCTCTGCACTTACACAAGAAGACAACTGTGACGGGCAAAGAAGGGGTTCTGTTGTACGTTAGTGCTGAGCTACACAAGAGATATGACAGTGGCACAAATAAACATCTGACCACAGCACTGGCTGGTGTCCACGTTTCTAAATATCTCACTGCACACACACAACACATTACACACTACTGTTATAGTGAGAAAATAAAGGGGAAAAGTCAGCGTCTCGACAGTAGATATAAGATTCTCGTGTCCCTTGTAATATGCGGAATATTCGGTGAGGAAATCAGAGCCTGTGACAAAATGTAGAAACTCTTTAAGATAAAAACACAGAGTCAAAGCACGCATGCCTGAGGTGATAATACTCGCAGTGAGACTGTCCTAGAAAGACTATCTCAATATGAATGACTAATTTAATGGAAAGCAGATAATTGTCTTTTTCAGCTTTGTTACAAATGTTACATATTAGGCAGTAAAAAAGCTGTCACACAGAACACTATGGCATACCAATATGTAGAAGTTAAAAGGTCACATGAGGGGAAACAGCAGGGATGATCATGTTGCACCAATGACGTATTAGCCCTAGTTAGTGCTCCAACAAATCAAACAATCTACTAGAAAACCAATCAACAGAAAACCACGACGATAAGCGCCAGTATTCCTGATAGAAAGGCAGATACAGGCAAGTCAAATGCCCCACTCCTGCCAAGACTGCTCGAGCAGGAGACTCCGGGGAGGCTTGACGAGGCTATTCAATCGCCGAGGCCGACAAGTGACAATGAGGATCATGTCCAGAGGATAGAAATAGAAATTAGAACAAAGGAAAAGAAGGCAGAGCACAGCAGGCTGTCTGTGATTTGCCATAAACCAGGATTGTTAAGAAGGCATATCGCCTTTGAAATGATAGCATCCTTGTGGTTCATTGTACAGTGAAGGTTATTGATACAGTTCATGTTATGGGGAACTGCGACAACACTCTCTCGGATATATATGGCCTCCTGAAGATACCATCAAGCCCCGTGCAAAATGTGGTGACTCATATCAGCACATATACATTGCATTATCGCCATTATTACAAATCACGTCCATCAGTACATCTCATGTTGAAACCCACATTTCAAGCATGCGTGTGAGAATTACCCGCTTCTACCTTGGCGTTCGTAATTTCCGATGAATTATGAAAAAGTCACATCTCAGTGCTCGATAGGATGGGTGAGTGTCAGAGTTCAAGAGGACAAGTGATCTACAGTATGTTGGTAATAGCAGGAGTCGCAACACCATCAGCAAAATGTGTCTCCTCTGACACATATCTCTGGTACACCACCCCCCCCCCCCATCCTGTCCCCTTGAGCTATGGTAGCCTCTAATTGACACAAACAAACGAAAAGGGAAGAGTAAAATAGCTAATTAGACACGAGATCCAACAGAAATAAAGGACGACGAAGAATCATATGATGCAAAGTACTGTAATAAGAATTGTGCTTTTTGAAGTGGTCGTCTTGGCTGGAAAAACAATGTTGTACGAGCCTTTTGACACCTGATGCTTGCTCATTGTGCCATTCTCTTTCACAAATGTAAAGCCAGTAAAAAGAAAGGAAGGAAGCACATTGTGGTACGGTTGGCCACTAATATATTTAGTAGAAGCCTGACTCACACTGGCATCAGAACAAACTAAAGGCAGCTGTTGTGCTGGAGTTGCCAGTGCCACAGCTCCAATAGAGGCAAGTGAATCTTCTGATTTACATTTGTAATACAAATATGCATATTTCAATCTTAAAACAATTGTAAGAATAATTGCGAGGAAGCAGGAAAAAAAAAAAAAAAAGTTATTAATTGTCTCCATGACTATGGAAAGCCTGAAATATTCAATAATCAAATGTTAGTTATCTGTACATTTGCAATATGATGTAGTGCAAGTATTTACCCAGAACCTGATTAGAATGTTAATTGCAATGCAATAATGTTTATTCAGCGTGACTATAATTGCAAAGGCTGGTAAGTATCCTGTATAATACTTTTATGATACAGAAATGTTTTGATTATAGAGTTTCATCTAAAGATGTCGATATGTTTTTCAGCCATATTGCCCAGCTCTACTACAATAAAAGTTATGTATTGAACTATAAAAGAGCCACCGTGTTAAATACAGTACAAGTATTGTAGGCCGGGGAAGGTTTCATGTTTGTTCTAATACTTTGCAGGGATGGTTTAGTCTCATAGCCCCAGAGAGCCTCCACTTATTCCCAACACCCACAGCTCCGTCAATGTTCTTAAACAAATTAATGGAATTTGGAGGAAGAGGGCATATATTTTGAAACACGGCCAAGTGATTCAGCAAACTAAATATTCCCTGATTATTTTACTCTCGAGGTGTGCGGGAATTCCCTCTGAGGACACTTCCCATGGCTAACGCTTCAGTGTCGTGTAGGTAAACTGAAAACAAATGGCAGATAATTAAAATAGTATTTGAATTATCTGCCTAATTTTATTATAGAACAAAAATTAATCCAAGTGGCACAGTGAAGTAAATACAACACATCACAAGCGTTGCTTTAAACAATTTACACTTGATTGCCATTATCAATAGTATTCTAAGGGCGTGTGTCCATATAGTGATTTTCTAAGCGGCCACATACACTGTCTCTCTCTCTGGTCATTGGGAACAATAGAAAGAAATAGAAAAGAATAGAAAAGATCCTGAGTTCAGTAAAAAACTGCTCTATGGACACATAATGCAGCTAATGCAGAGGCATTATGGAAATGCAATGCAGCTGCCATTTGTGATCCAAATGGATATAATTGATCCCTCAATGCACATTTTGAAGGGGAGCATATTGGAGGACACTGTGCCCTAACAAGATGGATGAGGCACACAACTCTTGGCCAAGCAACAGACAAAGGAGAGAAGGCTGGAGGGGTCGTGAGTGTGCAGCCAAGTTTGATTCATCAACTTTTACAGTTCAAATAAAAGGGAGTGCAGCTTGCCAGCTTGATTATCAGATGGCTCCTGCTGCATTAGAGAAGATGACATGCTACATTTTCTCTGATGTCTCTGCACTGCCTGGGAAGTGCTGGGGTTTTTTCCGAGATGAGGAGCTACCAGAATTATAGTGCATTGTCTGTCACGGCTTGCAAATATACATTATATTTACTATAAAGCTGAAAGTGAAGTGCAATTTAAAAAAAAAAAAAAAGGAAAAATGGCTTCTGGTTTGACCCGAGTTGCCTTTGTTCTTTTAGTTTAAGAGCTTCTAGTGTTTAAGAATGTTATTCTTTTAGGTCAACTGTGGAGAAAAGTAATATATGATATAATTTTAAATCACAGCATTATTTCACACATGTCAAAGTATTTTTGTTAAAGTTAAACAAAATAAAAAATGTTGTTTTAATTGAATAAATATTATATTTATCACATTCACTTTACTCTCATAGATGGTTTAAAAACACCAAATACTCACATTTAAGAGTTTGGAACCAGTGAGTTTCTGGCATTTTTGTTTAAAAAACAACTTTGATAATATGTCAAAATAAAAAAATATCAAAACTTTTTGATTTAAGAGTCAATCGACTTATTGATTAACTGACCAATGGCTTTACTTCTGCTAACAGTAATGAGAGAAGGGTACACACACACACACACACACACACACACACACACACACACACACACACA
>CALSCE010009502.1:5682824-5820491 GCA_943593645.1 Bovichtus variegatus
ACACACACACACACACACACACACACACACACACACACACACACACAGACTGACGCAGATATGTTTTTATTTGATGGACTACACACTGATATACATCTTTATAAGCGTTTACCTACTTGGAACATATTCCAACCACAAGATATTGGTGGCCTACAGGACATGAGGTTTAATACGAGACTATGAGACATCTTGTGACAGCTTTGCTGCAGCAGCGATGCCAGCTTGTTGCAGCGACAGCACTTACTGAGACATAAAAACATAAACTTGACATGAGACATCATAAGATCCTTAAGCACATCACTTGGTATGGATCACTGCCATATATTGTCTATCGTGAATGGACATTAACTGGGCATATTGACTTTGTAAACGACATTATACGTGAGTAAAAAGGCCCAAGAGGCATTTAGGGCAATAAACAGGACTAAAGGTATGAAGACAAATAATGCACTCACGCACACACACACACGCAAAGATAGTCGTCTCTTCTTTTAGTTAAGTGATCTCAATGTTTGTGCCTCTAGTTTTACAGCAGACACCTTTGCCTCATAAAAATGACTCCTTGAATATTATTCAAGTGCTCCGAGAAGGCCGAAGGTTGAATAGAAGAGGATTCTTAGCACCTGCTCGGGGTACCATTTTAAAGCTCTGCACTATGGGTTGCATTAGTGTCTCCACAGGCATCCACACCAAACACAGTGGGGACCTTAAAATCACAGCCCCGAAACCAATGCTTGTCCAGTGAAGGTCATGGAGCGGAGAGTATATCTGCTCCAAAAGCAGCCTTACTTGAATAGATGAATCACAAATGACCAGAACAAAGTTTGTTTTTCCCCTTTGCTTGCTAAGGTGAACTTTTTGTCAAAAAAAATACTGTCACAGATAAAAGTGTGGGATGAAACTTTTACAAGATCAATAAAGAACGAAGTTCAAAAAGATGTTTCCAGAGGACTGGCCATATACTTCAACCATAAACCACACAAGTTCTGTGGGCAAGTGGTGTGACGCAAGTACAGAGGAGATTTGAGAGAAAAGCATTCCAGATATACTGTAAATATTGATTTTCTGAAGATGTCCAAGTCATCCTATTGAGGGACTACACATTTAAATATTTACAGCGGCAGATGTTTTCTTTGACTTTAACATGGTCCTGACGGCGACGTTGGTATTGCTTTCACCGTGTGTGTGTCATCATGTGCTCCTGGAGAAAGATTGTCACCACGATAACTTTACAGATGTGTAGTTGAGATCAAAATTAAGAGAGTTTGAGGGTGAAAAGGGTGAGATCCGAGAAAGGGGGGCCTCGGGGGGCCATCAGCAATTACATAATTAGTTAACTGCAACCTCAGTACGTGACAAAAAAACGAATAAGGACCTCACTTAAGAGCGGAAGTATTAAAAAGGACAGTGTAATATGCATCTTCTAAATGTTTACTGTGTAACAGCATTCAGTCAACAGATTCTCAAAGTTGCCTCTCTGCATAAAAATGGCAAGTTTACCAGCTCCCTGGGAAAAAAACCTAAAACCTAAAACCTGATAATACTCTGCAAGAATCACACGTGTATCAGCTTTCCATCTCTAGACAGACAATTAAAGGAGAGGATGAATAAGGAACAGCACTTAGCAGTTTCACACGTGTTTACTCAAGCGTGTAAACATCATGTAACAAAGATCCCATTGTGTTTTATTTGTGTAGGAGAGATAATCCCATTATATTGGCATTAATGTACTCCCTGTGAACAGAAATCATTTGACAATTGAACACATAAAAACTGCACTATGGTTACCCTAATTGAAGTCCAAGCAACTCCGCGTGAGGCGTACCAATCATAAAAAAAACCAACATGAACAACAGCATGAATATTCAGGCAGTACAGGAGTAAATGGGCCGCTCTCTTGTCACTTTAATAATTGCAGGACAAACTCAATTGGAAGCAACTCACCAATGGTCCCCAATCTCAGCAGCTCGTTATTAGAAAGAAGCCCAGCGGAGCTTGTTAGAGGATGAGGGGAGACGTAGTAAATAAGGTTAATTGGCCGATCTGTCAGAACCAGGAAGATGCTCACGCTGACACGAAACAACTGGAACATGATTTCACCCTCTGCGCCCATACCCACCCACCTTCTCCTGTTTGCCTTCATTAGGATTTGAGGTGTGACGCGGTGGCTGACGTGGAGGCTGTCGTGGTGGAGATTGTAGCCAAGGTGTGCAGTGTTGAAACCACAGGTGATCAGCTGTTTGTGTTGTGTTGAATAGCAGCGTGTCCCCTATACTTAAGTAATGGTTTGTTTGGAACAGAAGATATGTTTTTTTTTGCTTTCGGAGTGGTTAGCATGAGCAGTAGAGCTGTATTTACTCGAGCACCAACAATGTTTCCAATACAAACTACATGCATGATGTTTTTTGTTTTTTTTACCCAGTATATATATCAATATACCAGTGAAAGACTGTAGTTGTAGTGAGAGTTAAATATTAAATGTGCCCTCCTACCTGCTTTAGAGCAGTGGCAGAAAAATAAAAGCAGTTCAGTGGGAAGAACACTTGAAAGAAATAGCCTAGGTGTTAATGAGACTGATATGACAATTACTTCCAAGGGTAACTCATTAGCTCTGAGTGAGAAGAGAGGACAGGACAGCACTGGGCTAATATGCTGATTTAATATGCATGACATCAAGCATACCCCGCTTTCTTTCTTCTTCGTGCTCTCATTTGTTTACATTCACCATTGTATGGATATGGTATTGTAATGGAAAATGCAGGCTATAGTTTTGGGTGTCCTCATTAGCCGTCAAGATTGTTGGCTGCTCTGGTTAATGACAAAAGAAAGTTAATTAAAGGTCTCGTCTTGTGGGAAATGTATCCGTCATCACGTTTGCGGAAACTTTCACAGCCATGCAAGGGAAAAGGGAATTCCAAAAAAGGATTTGGTGGCTCATATGTCTTTATTAGCAGAAATGTGTTACACCAAGACGGTGATTGTACCGGAAAACTCTGAGAAAATTATCCATCATGGATTGCCGCTGATATTTAACAGGAAAAAAATAAAATTTAAATAAATCACTTGTGATTATCTTCTCTGATACGGAGCATGAAAGACTCAAATAAAAGTACCTTCTGTGTATTTTTGGGATAGAGTAACAGAGCACGAAAAAATTTATTATTCTGCCAGAAACTGATTTTTTCTATGTGCTCAATGTGTTTTCGAAAAATAAATCCATCATGTGCCCTAAAATCTATTGCAGTTAAACTGGAATGTAATCTTAGCTTTCGTTGGCTAACAAAGAAAAAGCAAACAATTTGAACGGAAGGATAAATAGTATAATCCAAGTCAACAAATTATGGGGCAATTATAGGTAAACAACAAGGGGGGACAGGGGTAATATTCTGAGAAAATAGTCAGAATTTCCAAGATTAAAGTCGGGAATTTACGAGAAGAAAACCTGGATACTCTCTGACATCAAAGTGGAACATTTAAAATAAATAAATGTGAACATTCTTTTAGATGATATGGTCATGAATTTGAGAAAAAAAAAAAGAAATTCTCAGATCAAAGTCACAAATCTATGAGATTGAGGTTTGATTTTCCACCGCCATGATTTAAAAGGACATTGCTGGCGGTTGCAAGTTGAGGCAAACAAAAATTATCAGACCATGAACTAAATTTTGTTTGCATTTGGTTTTTCCACAGGAAAAAAAAAAGTAGCCCTTTAAACCTGCAGCTGTCATCCATTGCAACACTACAGTACATCGACTGGCTCAGCATCATAATCGTTATCCTCCTGTATCTACAGATTGCATTTGTTTTTCTTCCCATTTTTGCTCATTTGCCTGGTTGAGATATAATTATTTCATGACACCGTTTTAGACAAATAGTATAAAAATAGCTATGTTACTGGTTTTATCATTTGCATTTCATTTAAAACAAATATGTTAAATAAAACAGGGAACTCTGTTTCATTAAATGAGCACTATACAGGAAGTAATCATGGCCTAGTTATAATTATCAAACTGTAATATATACTCACAAATTGTATATTGGAAGATATAGACAAGGGAGAAGCCTCATTTGTAATTCTTTGTTGATGCAGGACTTCATATTGTATTGGCCTCATGCATCTAAACCACTGGAAACTATCCATACTACATAATATTCACAAAGAAAACACAAAGTATGTGCCCCGTGTCCTGTAAAGATAATTAAAAACCATACCAAAGCTAAATTATTCAAAAGAGTAGAAACATTACATTTTCTGAATTTTAACATTAGCTTCAAGCCATGTTCTTGATTCTTGTAGAATAATTAAAAAACAGGTACGTATTGGTACAGTCACTTTACTTTCTATGGGTATGGGGGAGACCTTTCCCCATTAGCCGATCTGCCTTTGATGTTAATTTATACTGCTGGATCTCCTTGTCTCCACTGAGCCAAAGTAATGGATTTTGAACTAGTGATCAAAGCACCCTCAAGAGTTCCTTCTCTCGCCTTCCAGCGTGTAATCCTTCTGCATTTAAGCAGTCCATGTTGAACAAACCACTTGGTCGAAGTATAAACTCTGTGCTTTAGTTCCGACCTCCAGAAACTTGAAACTCGGGGCAAATATCATTCTTATATCAAGTGTCAGTCGATGGAATAGGCTTCTGTTGATTTAATGTCAAAACAGATATTGGGGGACTTGCAGAAGGATGTATGTTGTAGAAAATGTAAAATGGCATTCCTATATTGAAAAGAAGAAGTCTTTCCACTTCAGTAGACACATTCATCAGATGTCTTACTGCGTTATGAAATGTGCATCCACAATCAGATATGTATACTTTGACCAGTCATGTTCTCAAAACAATGACCCAGAATGAGGAATCCAATGATGAAAACCCATTCAAACCAGTGTGATTAACTAGTAAGCATGAGGGTTTAAGCTACATACTTAATTTATGTCACCACAGCAAGTCATGACAAATTAATTCCAAAAACAGTCACCTCCTATAGGACCTTAATGTTTAATACCCGTCATTATGTTGTATAGAAATAATGAACCAAGCTAAATGTCCCTCATCCCAGATCCCAATCTAAATCATTTTTTTTTTTTTTAATCAAGGGAGTGCCCTCCCTAATAAACACTACCAGTTCTGAGAACTGGTAGTTTACGTGTGACCTTGAGTGGTGATGTATCCGTCAATGATTTTATTTATGCACCCATCTGATGATCGCGCACCAATAAATCCTAGGTTAAACTTCAGAGGCACTCATGTTCAAAGGACTAAGCTGTCACCTAACAGTACAGGAGGCCTTTGTGAGCATGAGGAACAAAACCATATAAAATAGCCCCTCATTTAATCTTTAGTAGATCGAGGGGGATTCATCAATAGGGCCATTATGGCTCCCTCAAGGCAAGAGCTGCAAGACTGATAATAAATCAATAGATTGCCATACATTGGCTTTACTAAATACTTGGGTGTCAGAACTGTGCATATATCAGTTTTAATATTTGCCCTCGAGCGCCTGATAAGAAAACAACAAGTTATGCTGCTTTTATGATTACTTGAGCAAATGTCATGAATGTAGACAAATTGCAGCTAATGCCAGGACTAGTTTCTTGGGAGTACAGGCTTTAGTATTTTCATGTCCTAAGGCGGCTTATACTCAAAGCATCACATTTGATAATATCTAACATCTGACTGGGGTTAAAGGGTTATAATCCAAAATACTAGATTTGAATTATCAATGCAATTGCTGACATTCATAAATTGCTGCTAAAATATGACTGATACAATTTCCTAAAACAGAATTGTTTTGCTTGAACTTGTATTCCCTGGTGAGTTTTGTCGATATCAGGTTTTCCTATGAATGAAAAATGACAGTTGTTTGCTAATGTGCCAATTACTTCACATTGAGGAAACTGAAATCGGAGTAGCTTCTTTTAACACTTGAATCACACAAATAACACTTACTCTAAGTGATAATCCCTCACCACGTTGCATCACTGTTCCGAGGGTCACGGTCAAAAAGGTGTAAAACGGTCCTGGCTCAGTTAAATGACTGGGAGGAAGTCAAGGTCAAGATTCTGGCACAAAGGTAGATGGATCTCACTCGTTCCTCCTGAAGGTTATTGCCGTTTTTTTTACCCACATACAATCAGTTACTATCCATTGTTACTATTGTTGTATTTAGCCCGGTACAACTGCACTCGCACTTTACTTACCTACTTAACCATCCACTTAATAGTAGTGTTCACGTGTGTTTTTATTGTATCCTTTTTTACCTTTCTGCTGTAACCATGTAAATTTCCTCGCTGTGGGACTAATAAAGGATTTCTGATTCTGATAGAGTAGTTTAACACCCACCCAGCTTTTTTTACACAATACCGACTGCAAGTCAAGTATTAGGTTCTATTTGGAAGCAAATTGTAGAAGACGAGGATACTTTTGACAAAATATAACCTAAAAAAAACCTGACAACCAGTGAAGCAGCCAACATGTGATTCCCAAAAGGAACAGTGGAAAGAAAATCAGCTCAGCACAAACTAAATATTGGAAACATACAGTATGTGCTTAAAGCCACCACGTCACACCGAAAACTATTAGTTATGTCCTACATTGTGTTACCACTAACAATTATTAGAGATTTCAATATATTTGAAAGGATTTTGCAATAAGAGATTGGGGAACCAGAGCTCCTCAGTCATATCCATAGCTATTGCAATTACAATTGTATGCAAAATAATAAATCATTCACCATCTATGTGACACTGACGTGCAAAAAAAAAAAAAAAAAAAAAAAAAGTGTCATGTTACTAGGAAATGCACACTTTTTCCTCAAAGAGCGACTGTTGCAACTCTTCTGCATTTAGCTACATGGAGCTCGAAAGCAGTCGAGGAAAGCTTTGGCTCATTGCAGATGCTGCCACTGTTTTCCAGGCAGCCTAAAATGGAACACCATAGCGCTATTCATCATATGCTACTCAATTATGAATGTCTGAAAACTTGAACGTGCTGCAGTAATATATTTGCGGGGGATAAGAAGAGAAAGCTGTGCTCGGAAAGCCAGAGCAAGTCATGACGTTATTAGAATGCAGAAAGGATTCTTTGGCATCCACACTTTGAAATAAAACCCTCTCTCATCTCCAAAATATGGTTGCATTCACAATGACTTTAAATTGCACACAATCAGCATATTAAATGTATTAAAGAAAAAAAACAAAAAAAAAAAACTGCTTAGTTGGTGTGTGTGACTAATGACGCCGACGCATTATCGTACGTTAAGGCCTGAGGTTAATTTTCTTTTTGATAGTTTAAAATATGGCTAAATAATCATGGCAGACTTATTATTCCAGTCATTGTCCTCTTGCAGGCCCAACTAATAAAAGTGAATCAGCCAAAGCCATTGGGGTCCCCAGACATAATTACCCAAGCTCTCTTTGTCGAAGGAAGCTCAATAGAAGATCTAAAGCAGCCTTAGATGTGTCCAATCTGATCTTCCAACTGTGATGAGATTTCACTTCCTTTATGGCTCTAATTACTGAAATTAGATCTCCAGTAGAGAAGTCTACTGTATAAAATTGCAATAGGCAGGCCCTTTATCTCTGTAACAGTAGCCCAGTTTCTTTGTTCAGGGTTACAAGCCTTCCTTTCTTTGGCATGTGCCTTTTTCCACAGACATGTGAACGGCTGGTCCTGTGTTGTAACATGACACGTCACAAGATGAATCACGGCAGAGAAATGGGTTCTTTTTTATTTTGTAATCTATTCTAGATACTGTAATATCGAGTCATTTTTGCTCTTACCTGGCTCCACTTTGTCCTACTTTCCAATATGAATAATAAGGAGAAGGACTGGCCCTTGGATGTGTATGGTTGTACTAGTCCTTGACCCGGGGTAGCAGAACCTTGCCATAAGCTCAATCGTACGTCCTCGTTATCCAGTACATACATAGGCCTAATTAAAACCCAAAAACTGCTTCCAAATGGGTTCACCCTTGGAGGTTTAATATTTTAATAAGATAATCCGAGGGCCAATCAGGAGCTTGCTCCCTGCTGACTTACTGTATATTTAAGTGTGACACAATTTTTCATGCCTACATTTGACTTAAAAAGCTGTTTACTTAACATTTCAGCTGTTTATCAGCCACTTATTTGTGGTTTATTAATACTCTGGGGTTATTCAACTGTCACACTGCTTGGTAAAAACTTCCTGGATGTAATAATAATAACTTTGCTTCAGAACGTATTAGAACTACGTTACAACAGTGTGCACTGCGTCTATAATGCATCACTTGCAATTGTGGTCAGACATTATATATTTAAGTGTTGGAGTAAGTCCAGAATGAACCTTGGGAACCGAGCAGCTGTTGAAAGTCTGTTATCCAGCTCATTTTGCTCGCGCTGAATCACAAGGTACCTCTAATTGATTAGAATTTCAAATGAAATTTACCACGGCCATTTGAGAAAACAGCTACCAGCGTTGCCATCAGCCAACACTATAATTTGTCAAACGACTTTGGCAAAGCTATCGCTGAGATTTTTGTTTTCTTTGAGGGAAGTCCCCAATTACAATGACTCCTGCACTGCAACACGGCCCATGGGTAACAAAGCAGCACTCTAAGAATAGTAAATAGCTGCCTCCCAGCATAATACATTTTCCAGTTAATCTTTTTAGATCCTATTCTTAAATGTATAGGGGCCCAGAGCATTTAGAGTTCATCTTAAATGGTGATCCATCTTTAAAACGATCCATCTTTTTCCAAAATCAGGCCGAAAAAACAATTTCATTGTTTGATAATTGATTAAATGCGGCTTTCATCAGCCCATAGATTCCCTGAGCTGCTCTGCAGACCTCATTATTCACAGATGCACTTGATTCAGCTAGTGATGATTGGCTGGGACAGTTAAATACACTCAGCGTCAGGGCTGGTCAAAAATGGAGTTTGAATATTCGTTGTAAAAATAAAAAAAAAAAACACGAACTGTCAAACTATTCGGATATCTATTTTCACACATTATGTTCATGACACCGTGCCCTTACTTGCATCGAGCGACGCAGCGTGACGGTGTTTTGGGCTGTACTTTTGTCGGAGGCCGTGTTTCCATTTATTCCTGTCCCTCGCTTTGAAAGTGCCGCAATGGATGAGGAACGGCTGATTCTAGAGGTTGAAATGAGGAGTCATCTATACGGTACCACCACAAACACATGCTGTGTGACTCCACTCAGGCAGTGCATTCAGAGCCGCTGAGGCAGACAGCTGCAGTTGTGGTTCTTTTTTTCTTTTCTTCTACCAATCAAATATTCATCTTCGAATTTGAATGTCTGTTTTTTTTTTTTTCACTATTCAAATATGTATTTGAATATATAATTTGTTGTTTGTCAGCCCTAGTCAGCAAAGATTTTATTTTATAATTTAAAAAAGGCATGTTTGGAGCAAGCATTTTTATTTCAACTCTGGATCGTTCACTTCTTTAGTGCGGTTACTTTTGACAGGGGAACAATGGCACTGAAAAACAGGTGAGAGCAAATAACCGCACTGAGACACCTGAAAATGTTTATCCTGACCCCAAGACCTGAATTATTCAGTTCATGTGGAGAAAGACATCTAAAGCAGTACGAGTAAATGACCCCACAAACGTGAGGTTTTACTGGTACAAGACAATAACCGGATATACTGAAAGCAACTGCTTCTGCCTGGACCTAGCACAATAGAATGAACCAAGCACATATTGTTTTTAAAACTATTTTAACATTCAGCTATTTATTTGTGTCCTTTACTTGCAAAAACAGCCGAGAAAAAATTGATTAAACCCAAAAAAAAAAGAGAGGAAATGGTTTGGCTCAACCAAGATTCAATAAGTGGTGATAGCAGTTGAAAACAAGTAAACAAAATCTGTCATTTGTGTGTGGAGTTGTGCGTGGTAAAATTGAAATAGCGTCGCACACTCCAGGCAGAAGAGTCTAGTTAGGAGTGGCCTAATATACATGAGATTATTTTTAATCAATCATGTAGCTTTTCAACACCAGCCTTCTGGAGACAATTTAATGCCTTCTTATGTTTTCTCTTAGCATAATAAAAAAAAACAAAAAAAAAAACAGATCCACTATTTATTTATACATTATTTATAACTATGCAGGATATGCATCTTTGCAATAACAATGTGTCTTTGTTGTGTCAATGTTTACCACAGCTGACTGAATGTTATCCACAATAGATGGCATCAATATTAGAAGAGCTTTTGTTTTTTGTCTCTCCTCCGGGATTGACTCGATATTATTCTCTGTATAAACACTGTAGGTATGACAGTAAAGTGTCCGTGTTGAAGAGCCATCACAGGGAACAACATGTCTCTGGTTCCACATAGAGTCAAGTTATGCCTCAGTGCTGGGACTTTCTTCAGCTCTCTTCGCTAGCATGTCCAAACATGTGACCTCCCTGACACCATCATGCTCAAATCTTTTGGTGAAAGCTGTTGGTTGACATTAGACGGAGATTAAATAAAGTTGTTTGGGTTTTTTCTGTTGACATGTTCAAAAGGATTAATTCCGTCAGCAGTCAACAGGCTCTCAAAACGTAGGCCAAACGAGACTCCATCACCAAGTACAGCTCCCACTGTGCTTATCAGGACACATTCATCATGTGGCACAAAATACTGATTATAAACTAATGGAGCAAGATTTGTTGGGATCCATTTCATTTTTTTTTTTTTAAATCAGCAATACTGGTCACATATTCTTCTGGAATTAAAATATTAGGCTCAAAACCTTCACGCAAATACATGTATATGGCAAAGAAAGAGAAGAAAGATTTAAAGTCTTCTGATTGTGCACTCACACCAACAGCACGACACAGAGTGACTGATTGCAATGTGTTTGAAGTGAGCGCTGAAAGACATCAAGAGACACAAGACACAGGAAGTACGGCGGCAACAATAAGACTTGAAGTATCTAAGTGGCAGCCATGATACGAGCTGGTCAAACTCTAAATGCTGGGGAAAGGTTCTTCAATGCTTCTTTTCTCATCTCTTTTAGCACAGGGTGGACTGAACCATGCTTTACTAAAAGGAGAGGAGATCATGCCGTCCCACAATTCCTTGCGACAGCAACATTTGAAGCGACGCACGTTAACATCCACCATCCTCGACTTTACTCCATTTACCACATCCATACAAGGGCTTTGGATGTAAAAGAGTGAACCGTTTTATAGAATGCTTGAATTAAAGTGTTAATTTTCAAATTATATTATCACATACCATTAAAAAAATACAACATTTAAATAATGGAAACGATAATTGCTATTAAGCTACCCAACAAGCAATTCAAAGTTATGCATTTTCAGAATTAAATGAAAAGAAAAACCTGGAGACCAACATAATGGATTTTCTTTTTTTCCAGGTTTATTGTCTGCAGTTTATTATTTTCAGTTTTATTAGAAATCAACAAACCACTCAAGAATGTTCAATTTTAGAGCAATCCGTTATTATGACATAACAGGGCTCAAAATGCATTAATTTGAGTCCATGAAAGGTATGAAATAATAAGGAAGGAGAAACAAAGCAGCACCACCTTTTGATCTGTGATTGGCAAAGAAAGAAGGAATCATAAACACGGTATAAGGCAGCCAGCGCCCTCTGAAACTGTGCCAGCACCAAACACTGGCATGCGTGTCTCATACCCCGACTGCAAATAAGCCGTAAAGGAGAAACAGCAGGCAAAGTGACAGCTTGGGTAGAATACTATTTATAGAGGGGAAAACCAGGTAGGCTTACACCAAAATAAGCAGGCAACAGCATGAGAACACCTAACCTGTGTTTTAGTGGTGGAAAGTAGTGTTGGCATTAATAGCCTGCCTGCACGCACACTTGCGCTACACATGTATCATATAAATGTATGGCTTAAAATGTGATTGTGTAATATCCGCTCATTAGACATGTTTAATCCTTAGCACTCATCACTTTGTGGCGTCATTTTATTAAAATAAAAAATTAATAAAAATGAAGGCACACAGGGTCAAAAAGTTTGTTAAGCCAGTAAAGTTACGAAAGTTAAAATCCAGTGTGCGGATACCCTTCTTTGAACACTTAGTATTACAACAGTAAATATGCAATGGTGATTTATCGGGAATAGATTAGACTGATTGCTACATTGGTCTTGCAGCCAAACAACCACTTGTCCATCCAGTTATTTGACCATTATGATCATCGAGTGCTTCCCATGGAGTTTAAACTTTCTTGGAAGCATTTTGTGACTTCTGAGTGTCAGTGACACAACAGGGCCACAGATAATGCCCCGTCTGCTCAAACTCTCCTCTTCCAATGTAACTTCACTTTGAAGTCCAGTCAAGGGATCAAGCGGCACATTTTAAGTAGTTAATCCCTCATTTTTAGTCAAATGCACAGTATCCGCTTAATATTTACCGCAGAGGGGTTTCCAATTGTCCTGCTTACTAGTTCCAACTGTGAGTACCATACTGATATTGTGTGACCACTAGAGAGACCTCGGCTGCGTGTTGAGAAATTGAAGAACCGTTAGAAAATGCTTTGAAATGATAGAAATAGCTTACCTTTGAAAAGGAAAAACTAGCATCTCCTTTTTTAGTAATTGCAAGGTCATGGTGTTTAAGTACGGTAGTTTAATTAAATTTGCCGTCCATAAAGTTTTTGAGGAACATTATGCAAATACGATTTTAATTATTGCCCATTCCGAATGCCATCAAAGTGCTTGTCTAAAAAGGGGATATAATGCTTTCACCAGTCTTCGGTGATTTCCCCCACCCCCCAAATCCTCCCATAAAATAGGAAAGTAAAAAAAAAAAAAAAAAAAGAATTAAATTAGTTTCAGTTCATAGCTACAGCAGAAACTTTTTTCCCAGATATTACAGTCTTGTCTACTGAAAATAACTCTAAATCACTTTAACTCCCACTGGTTCACTAAACTGTCAAGACAACCATCCATTTTGCTTTATTCATTTGCACTTTGACTATGCCTGTGTGATACATGCTTTTATAAAAATCTGACAAGTGTAAAAGTGAGTCCCAATGTCACAAAACATAAAAAAAGGTACATTTAAAATTTTGCCATTTAATATATTTGTATATGTAATGAAATCCTAATATACATGAATATGATTAACGTGTATGCATTTGCACTGATACCATGTCTTACATGGAAACTGCACGATTTTTCAATTTCAATCAACAAGCATTTGACATACTTTTGAAAATGCTTTGGATCAACGTTCT
This sequence comes from Bovichtus variegatus, assembly GCA_943593645.1. NCBI lineage: Eukaryota > Metazoa > Chordata > Actinopteri > Perciformes > Bovichtidae > Bovichtus > Bovichtus variegatus. The sequence goes on from CALSCE010009502.1 coordinate 5,696,044, forward strand.
TCTTCATATGGCAGATGTGTGGGCAAATGCTTCGATTGCATTTACGGACCACACTCTTAGGTCAATGCAAAGCACATGGAAGCTACTCGTGCCTGAAATTGTACAGTTCAAAAGAGCACTGATTGTGGTTGCACACTTACAAAAACAAATATTGGCTAAAGCTGCCATCCCAGTTGAAAGGCAATGACATCTGGGGAGGGAATTAAAAGTTAAAATGGGGACGCATGGGCTCTGATGACTGGGGCCTTGATCAAATATTGATTGTGTACAGTAGGGAAGGTGAAACTGCTGAGAAATCCCAAATCCATACTGTGGAATTTGTGAGACGTGGGCCTCCATTATTTAATCATCACTTCCTTGAGTGAGATCAGCTCTCCAGTCATGTCCTGACAGCTCCTCTTGAAAAGAACCAGAGGAAGCAAGGACTTTAATTTGCAACTTTCCACTTGTCTCTCATTTCCACATTACTGGTTCACCCTGAAAGCGAGTCGAGAGTCGACAGTAAAGAACACAGAACTATTGCAGCATGAGTAATAGGCACTGGTACAGGGATTCATCACCAGAGACAACGTTTAAAGAGTAGAAAATGCCGACCTCTGAAACTTAGGAAACTATTTATGGAAATGTGGATATTAAATGAGAACAGTTAGTGATGTTGATACCTGTCATTATATTAGCACCATAACATGTAGTGGGTTGAATGTGCATGTATAACATAAACACGGTTTTATTCGACTCATTTTATTTTGTGCGTTTGCCATTATGCACACAGAACCGAGATTTGCCAACAATTCTTAACAATTTTAATTTGAAGTTTTTGGAGGGGGGGGCCTCAAACTTAGATTTATATATATTTTGTTTGTTTAAATGGTGGGTGCGAATGAGAAAACATGTTTTGTAATTGTCAAGGTCCGAGCATCTGTGAATGAATGCGTAAGTATGCAGAGAAATATATGAACAGAAGTAAGCCTTAAGCCCCGTTCTCAAGAGACCTTAATTATGTGGAGACCTCAGGTAATTGATGAACTATCAACAACCTCTGTGGTTTGTGAATTATATGGTGAGACAATATACATTCACTTAAACCACTGGTGGCCTGGATACAACAATTTTACAGTTTTTCCACTGTATGATTTACTGCGACAAAATGTCACATTTGTCCTACAAACATCTTCAAAATCTTTCTTTCACTATAGCCTCAATTTTTTCATATCAGGAGACACACAGAACTGGCGCATTTACAACATTGAGAGAAATGCGATTTTAAGCACAAAAGTTAAAATATTGTAAATATTACATTGCACCAATGTCCTGTTGATATTTAAAGAGGATTAAAAGAGGTGGAATCTCCAGAATTATCCCAAATCAAGATTTTGAAATGTGTAAAATCAAACGTTGCAGCAAGGAAGAATTCTAGATACAATATAGCTGCTATAATACCGATTATGTCGGAGCTGACCAATGCCATGCAGTAAAGTTAGCTCATATATTTTTCTCTTTTGTGGGTAATGAAATCTTCGGGTCAACTTGTCAATCAAAACAAAGGTCAGGATAAAGCCAATAAAACAATAAGGATGTCTCAAGGCCTTTGGATGTTTGGAATTTATCAACTTTGGAGGAGTTCTCGTTCTGTAAAACACACACACGAGATGCATTACATTACTGTCACCAGCGGTCATCTTTTCTACATTTCTAGAAGAAGGATTGTCACTTTATGTTATTTCTGCTCCAGTAATATAAACTTGAAACCAGCTGCCCATCGAATTTCAATAGGCTGGAAAAAGTAATATGCAACTCCCAAAGGAGTTCTGAATTGATGCTACCGCTGGCACACAACACTTATTGCAGTTTATGAAATATCTTTACCCAAAAGGCTCAGATGTCCACCCTGCACTCCCTGTAAACTAAGCCCTGAAAGAGTAAATGCATGAAACCGATAAATAAGTAAACACACACACTCGTCTTTATATTCTCCGTTTGTGTACTGTATACCCACCTCCTTTCATATTGTTAGGACCAGCTTCAAACAAAGTGAAAAGGTATACCCTTCAAGACTTCAAAAGTGCATTTGATATCTCAAGCTGGGCATTTGGCGCATTAATAATAGATCATGTGTGATTTTATAATTTAAAAATAAATGGATGGCTCTTCTTCGAAGACTGTTTCCTTTTCATCGTCTTCATGTGAGAGCAGGTCCAACATCAAGACGGCAACATGTGGAGCAACAAAGGGGAAACTGTCAGAATGGCACAAACTGGCCTTTATGTTTTCGAAAGCCCTCCTCTGCTGTATGCTACAAAGGTAATGCATTCGTTCCCTGCCCCTATGGGGAGGAGGAGGTGATCACATAGCAGTGATGGTGACTCACAAAGCAATCCTCCCATTCCTCTGCACATATGGAAACACTGGCTCCAAGTTCACCTTTGTCCCCCATTAACATTCTTGCATTGAACTAAGGCCCCAGCACCTACTCTCTGCTTTGCGTTTTCATTTTATTCAAGGACGGAGGTTTTCATATCGACGGTATGGACATGACCCGACCAATATTTTGAGAGGACAGAATTGTCCCAACCGATATTGAAGCAATCTCCTTCACATCATCTTTGGAGGGAAGTCATATTACGTCATTCAGATGAGCCCTCCCAGAGCTTACATCTCCAAGACCATCCAGCATGCTAGCATTTGATTGGCTGAAAAGGGAGGGGGCTATCTGAATCAATTGCAAATATCGCACTTACTGCCAGACACGGGGGAGGCGAGAACCGATCAGAGTGCTCCAGTTATCAGCACGTGTAATAAGGTCGGACTGCTGTGTGGCATATTCCTCTGACCTGCAGTTCTGTGTCTCGGCCCCCTTCTCGCTTATGAACACCTTTCTTCTGGACCGTCTCTCCAATCCAGAATGCTTCCCACTGTAAAGCTTGGGGAAGTAGCTGTGAGCTGCACTTAATCGGTGGTGATGAAGCAAACATTGTGTGTCCAATGGTGAGATTTATGCCGGATTAGAAGCGTTTTCATTTAGTTTCAGTTTCTATCACAAATGAAGAGCAGCGCAGTCGCTAAAGTCCTAAACAGTTCGGTGCCTGTCAGACGGTCTACAGGGAACGATACCATATGTGCAGGGCAATATCGTAATGCACATTAGATGGAATGGATGGACTATAAATGGATTATAGACAAGTAGAATTTTTATTGAAACCACAGATATGTGGTATATGCATTTGAAATGTTCAGTGAGTCTTGAACATGAGAAAAAAATCTTCCTCAAACGCATATGAGCTATTAGAGTCCAGGTTTTGTGAATCAGTTATGAAGTAATGTATCATTGATGTGAATAGATGCCGCATGCACATTTAAAGAGCTCACTTCCCCAAATATTCCCCAATAATGCCTACATGTGAGCAGGGATAAAATTAAATGAGAAAGATTCATCTATGGGAGAATACATATTTGAAAGATTACAGAATGTCTGAGAGCCTTACTGCATTATGTGCCATTATATTCTGAAATGTCACCTGGTGCCAGAGTTTTGTGTTTCCTTTTCATAAATAAAGACATTTCCACCATAAACTTATGCAGAAATGTCAATCCCTACTGTTTACAGGGAAAAATAAGTGGTCACGAGTAGAAGAATATACAAGTACTGTACTGGGCAACCTGAGGTGCAAATGGATGTACCTGCATGTGAAACAGCACTTTCCTCAAAAGAACATAAATCTCTGAAAATCTCTGCTGAAAGATTAGAAATTTTAAATTATTCATTAGACTTATGTTCTTAATGTATTGTACAGGTGCTACCATTGTGGTTGCCTTTATACAACGGTTTGCTTAAAGTTACTCGTTTAGTGTTGTTCCGTTTGGCCTACAGCCCTGTTAAAAGTCAAGAAAATATTATTTCACACTGTTTTTTTGCATTGTGGGACATGATCTCCAAAGGCTGACTTTCATAGTACTTGTCTCCTTGCACCTAGACTTTTGTATTATGGATTATTTTTTTTTTTTTAATTAATTAATTAATTTTATTATTTTCTTTTTAAATAATTTTTATTTATTTATTATTATTTTTTTTTTTAATCAGATTACTTGCTCTTGCCCTCCGTTTTCCTGAGGAGGGCGTAGACTGCCCAGTTGGCTGCTTCCACCCAAAGAGCACCCCAGAAATGAACCATGAATGGATTTGTTCTGATTAGAGGAGCAACACAAAGCAGCCGAGAAAAAAAGAGCCATCAGCTCCGCAAAAGTGACCAGAGGTTACCACAACACCTTACGCTGAACTACCATCCCCACTGTAAGAGCAGTAAAGTGGATTACAAGAGAAGTGAAGTGCGCTCAAGTTCTGACAAAAGGGTCAGGGAACATCTCCTCCACTTGAACAGAACAACCAAGCATTATATTGAGCTTTTCAGAAGAAAAAAAAAACCTCAAGTGAATGCGTGTGCTTTGTAGTGAACAGACACTGGAACACAACGACACTGCATTGTATGGCTGGAGTTGGAAATTGCCTATTTTTGTGGGTCACTGTATCATTATTTTATTTTTTTCAAAATACTAGGTACTTATGTTATTTTGATGAACTAAGCAAATGAAATAGACCTTAAACCTGTCCATGCTGCACATGTCCAGCTCCTTTTTCAGTCCCAAAACGCCTTCTCACTATGGCTAAAAAAAAGCTATGGTGCATTTTCCAGTGCTTCTCTAAGATAAATAAGAGTTCATTCACTTCTCAGATATTGATTAATTATGGTTCTCCAAATCCAAATCTTATGTGATAGTAAACTTAATATATTTGCATTTTGGACAATGGTAAAAAAAAATAATAATAATTTAAAATTTAAATTAAAAACATTTCAATAAAAAAGGAATTATCTCTTTTCAGACATTTTATAGACAAAATGATAATGATAATGATAAATAACAATCATCTGATTATTGGATTAAAAATAATCATTATATTATACATGGCACCATTTGGTAAGCAAAGATATTACAAATACAAATGTTGTTGCCATATACTGAAGGTCAATAATATTCCATATCACATTTTACTCCTGGGACCAAGTCTTTTCTACTTTCCTAATGCAATCCACTCCTTTTACTTTCTTAAATTAGTTTCATTACAAGAGTTCCTGCCTGAGCCTTTAACACTGTTGAACTGACAAAGTCTGGCCTTCCTGACAGAGACCAATTAGTGAGCGTAAGGTTGAACAGCTTGAGGCCCAAGGCTGCCAACCCTACTCTTTAGTGCCTGTTGGAAGAAACCATTTGATAATGATCCCACACTCAACATCACCATTAGCCAAGTCCAATAATGACCAGACCCCTTACCGGGCCGACTGGTCCTGTCCATGGCAGGTCAAAGAAAAGTAGGTGTTGAAATACTGTGCAATAACAACCATTCTTCAAACCCATTCAAAGGTGTTGTGCAATGGCAAATAATAAGCCTCCAGCAGAGGCTGCGAACATTCACAGCGGAACCAATTTATTGTGTCGACTTCAGAAGTACTGTGTACGCAGGTTGGTTTTTTTTCCTTTCAGATTAGTATAAATGGAAAAACACATGCAGATTAAAATCTCCTCGTCACGAAGAGCATCCAAGCAGGAAGAGCGTTATTTGTCCCGCACAAGCCTGTTGATGTTCGTGAAGAACGTCTGTGATTTCCCTTGCCAACAAACGCATTAAATGCAGAACATCTAAAAACTTCATTTCGTTTGGTAAAAAGAGAAAATTGAAAATGCCCTTGCATGTAAGAAGATCACACACCATTTCCTCAAAGAGCCTCATTCTACTGAATATCCAGAGCTTGTTTCCTTCTTACTATGATACACAAATGTGTGTCAGAGAAAAAAAAAAAAAAAAAAGTACTATAAATTATGTTCACAGCCAAGGACCATGTCAAATGATATTCCACTATTAGCTTACACATTCAGAGGCAACAGCAATCCCCAGTAGCCCCTGGGGAAGATTACTGAAAGAAATGGGGTGGCATTTTTAGCAAGCACCCACTCCATCTGTGGCTTTTTTTATTTTTGGATTTCCCTGCAGAAATTATATAAATCAAGACAATCCCTTTTCTTTAATTTGACACACATGTTGACCACTGATAAACGATGTATGCCTAATGGATTGGACAACTCATTTAGCCTAGTAAAAAAAAAATGAAAAAAAGAAAGTGCAACACATGATAACATGCTCTTTGATGAATTTGTGGGAAAATGTGTTATGGGAGGCAACAACCACACGGTTTTTATGTTTTGGACAGATGTGTGGCTCAGTATGAAACGCAAAGAACAGCTGGCAGCTTCAGTCAGTCAAAGAACTAGCTGCATGTACTCTGATGTGTTTATGAGTTGTACTAATGAAATACAGCCGGTGATACAAGTTTATGAAGCTCAGTATTTATTCCCAAAACTTTAGGGTCACTTGTTATTCATGGTGAAAACAGCTCCTGAAGGAGAAGGTGAAGGCGGTCATTTGCTGGTACTGGTATCATATTTTTTAAATAATCTGTGTCTCCCGCTCTCTTTATCTGTTTCTCACGGTGTGTGCATGTGAGCATGTGTGCATATGCATGCAAACGAATCCGGCTGAATATTCATTTAGGCCGTGCTTGCCAAGAATGGCGGCTCCAGTAGCGCTACAACAGCATCGTTCTGGCTTTAATGACTCAGTGCCAAATGAATTAGACTGACAGCAATTTATTGACCCAATTTTGTAACAGAATTGCTGGAATCATCTTCAGTAACAAATTGGGATCTGGATGGTAACTGCTGCAGAGCTACCTTGTATGTTAGTAATATTCAAGCTGCTCGTGAATCATGTGCAGGGCTCATAATTTTATTTATTTATTTTTTTAAATTAATAAATAAGGGGCATGATGATGATGGCCTAGTATTCTAAGAAGCATAGGAAGTAGCCACAGCATATTTGGCTCAAAACTGTCTGGGAACTTCTCTCAGCATGCTTCCTGGCTCCCTATGAATGATCAAATTACATAAGATTTCATATTTCTTAAATATTTATTTTGAAAGACAAAAACAAAAAAATGGTTAAAAAAACTAGCTTGCCATGTGTCGTTGTCCCCACCCTTTGGCGGCAACAGTTACCCTAGGAGGCTGAAATTTGGTGTGTATGTGTGTGTGTGTTCGCAATTAATGCAAATTTTGCGCTTGTTTCCATCTTAAATACTTCAATCAGTTGATTACATCCATGTTCTGTGCAAACACCCACTTTGTGATTTTCACACATAAAAATAAATAAATTAAATTAATTATTTACCGATGCAAAAACATCCTACCTTTCTCCTAGACTTTTAGGGGCCACAATATAAAAGACACTTTTGAAATCTTAAATAATTTAAATCTAGATAAAATGTGTTAAATATCGTTGCTACCATCAGTCACCACGTAGAATAATGATCACTGCAAACTGGAATACAGATCATCTTTCATATTTTATTATTTGAACATATTCATGATATGCAATATGTACTATTAAAAACAACGCTCAAATTGTGTAGACTAATGTTTTTAGACGAGACGGAGCCTCGAGCTAAATGTTACGGCTTGATATTCTATCGGAAGGACGAAGCATTTGCTCAATGTCATTTACACACAAACGCATTTGCAAACAATACCTTGGCAATCATGACAAATGTGCCATGTACCGTTACATGATAGAATATCACTGGTTGTGCGGGAGGCTTGTTGGGAGGGAAGACACATTCAGTTTAAACACATCTGTTGATTGGCCACACCGTGGGAATTCAGAGGATAATAACCCTGTGAAGGCAGTGGGAGAGAGCTGGGATGAAGGGATCTAAATCCGTGCCGTGGACAAACAGGAAAGCCGTTTCCCTGGCATCGTTCTACCCTCAGAGATTACATGTCTCTCGTTTTCATCATAACATCCAAGTTGGCTTGCCACCATTAATAGGACAGACCTCAGTACTTATCCCATCACATTGCTGTGGCCAGAAAAACAGACCACAGTGGAGCAACTGTGTCACTTGCACACCATCGAGTCGACCAACACAGGACGAGCATACCGTGAGTTTGAATATGTTCAAATGCCGAGACAACATTCATTTATTTTTACTACAGCAGGCTGGAGGTACAAGTATGCAGCCTGAGTGAAATACTAAAATACTCTCAATAGGTTCAAGGGTGGGGCTGTGTGTGCTGCAGTCAGGTGGACAGTGTAAGAAGGTAATATACTGCAGCTGCAGAGCACAACTCAGAGCCTGCGGTGAGTTGAGGCAGTTTCTGCACCACAGCCCTCCTGGCTGTTCAGCCCGTCCTCGTTCACTCGTTCAATATACCTTCACCTCTGCAGGCAAAGCCCATATGCTGGCCGCTTCATCTCTCCACAGTATTTAATGCGTTTCTTCCTTCCCACTCCCACTCCAAACCTTTGCCAAATGCTTGCTTGACTACACATCCCTCAGCCATTGCAGCAGACAAGTAATATGGGCTCATTTTGCAGCCGCCCGTGGCACTGACAGCGGTGGGCTTGTGTCTGCCAGAACTGATTACTTGCGAAGATTGCTGATCAAATTGTCAAATCATCCAAACTTTGAGACAGTTTTCACTTTTACCTGCACAAAATGTGACCCCATTTTATTTGTGGGCCAATTTCTGTGACATCCACATTTTGCCAAATCAAATTGCTTGTGTGGATATTTCTCCCGTACAACCAATATGTTATTCTCATGTTCAATATCTTAAATCCTGGTCGAGAATAATTCTTCCAGCGTTGTTACCGTGCTTTTATCTTCAGCTGCCGGAAGAAAAACATCATCAGGGAAACACGCGCCGGCCTCTCTCAAATGAGCGTTTTTAATCTCTTTCATTAGGTTGGCATTACAGCTTTGAGAAACTGATTAGATGTCTCATTCCTATTGCTTGCACTGATTGTTGTTAATAGCAACCTGTGTTGCAGGGGCATTGTCAGACTGAGTGTTTGGCTCACTCTGTTCAAGCAACTCTCTGAAACGCATGGCTGTCTTAATTACTGCTCCTTTCAGATCAATGCGGCATTGGTACTGTGATCAGTATTCAGTATTTGAGTTTTCTTTAAAAACACTCTCCCTCGTTGTGCCTCGGGTCTTGATTGTGAAGAGAGTGTTTATGTGAGCATGCTTAGTCAAAGACGTGTTTGCTCTGATTTAACACTCTAGATTTGAATGAGTTCTCAGAACCAAATATGACTATATTCACAAGCACTGCTGAAAACAGAGTTGTTCAACATCTCAATGTTGTCACCAACTGGTTCCCTGAAATAAAGATAGTTTTGTCTCGGCACAAATTTTATGATGTGGCAATAGTGACTGATCTTATTAAAAGCTTTATAATGCAGGAACAATACATTAAAAATTAACTGGTCTTTATCTCATCATTGGAGGGAAAATATATGTGAGGACTGGAGGTGTAACGATGCAAGTATCTGGATCAATATACCCATGATCAACAATATCGATACATATCATCTTTATGATGCGCCTTTATTTTGAAATATCCAGGGCACGTCTGCGTGCAGCTCCTTCATACAAAGCCCGGTAATAAACTTTTTAAAATCATATTTTTGTGAGTTTATATAAATGTAACTGATTGTGTTAAATGGACATATGATAGACTCATTGATAGCAGGCCCCTGAATCGAAATCGTATCGTGGTGGACTTTGTGATATCAGTAAATTACGTATCCATGTCCAAAAAATAGATATCATATCCTATCATGATAAAATTTTGTGATCGACACCCCCAGTGACGACGTACCGGTTATACCAACAATGTAATATCTTGCGAGAGAACAAGTGATAAAAAGGATGAATAGATATGATAGATATTATTTTGGCCACGAAGAATGCTCATGTGATGCAAATCATACTGGGTTGACTGTAATATTGAATCATAATAAACCATATTAAATAATAAAAACTCCAGTAGTTCAGATGAAGTCTCACCAATCTAATACGATGATTGATTATTGAAAGCCATTCAAAAACAATGTACGCTTGATCTCAATGGCAGCACAAAGACTAATTGTGAGCCACAGATCGTGTATACTGGTTTCAGGATAACGCCTCTCCTGCTGGTAATGGCAGTAAGTGGGAGAGGAGGAGGCAGACCGGGGCTCCAGATGCCCTCTTCGGGGCCACACCTCCCCGAGGACAGGCTGGTCCCGTCTTGAGCTGCATCAGCCGGAGAGAGGCAGACTGGTGATTCCATTAACTTAGCTACTAATAAGAACTACACCTGGGTCCTTGTTGTCCTGCATCACGTCCCCATCCATCAGCCCCCCCCCCACGTCATCCCAGCCATGCTCGAGGAAAATAAGCGGTGGAAAAGAAATATAAATAAATAATTCGAGAAAAAAGGTGAATATTTCAGCTACAATTTATTTTCTCTTCACAGGCCTAACAAAAATAAAATAGAAATCAAACTACAGATTAGCTTCATTGGGAGTTTACTGAAAGATCGCTACATTTCTCGGTATAATATTATGACCTAGCCCGATATACTGCACTGCTGCCCACACGCGTTTTAACCACACCAGAAAACAGAAGAGCTAATCATGAAGAAAAATGATCAAAATCCACAATCTGTACACATCTGAACAGCATGCCTCAACATTCACAAGTCAATGATATCCTTTAATATACACTGTGGCCAACGACACATCTTGTAGTTTAATTACAATAGGTATAAATAAAGCTTAAAGCATTTTAACTTCTACAGAGAAGCCTTTTAGCTCCGTGGTACAGATGACCAGGATACACACATGTCCTGCCTTTTCCATTTCATATTGTATTGTACCTTGCCCTGCAATAGCTACTGTAGTTGCCCAATAACATTTTAAAGAAAAGAAAAATGAGCAATTGCACTCCTCTGGTGGCCAATTAAAGTTAACAGATAAACCAATTGCAATTAATTCTGAATTATTACTGTGCATTAGTTTTACAATGTAAATACTCCCTTAGCATATTAAAAATTCACAGACATTATAATTAGCTGTAGTGTCTTTTGATATACAATATAATCATATGTGGATATGGCTCTGTCCGGTGTCCAAATATTTTGATTGTTGATTTTTTTAAACTCATCTGTGACTATAATGAGTTTCAAAGCGTGAACAGTCAGGTGGGAGGACATTCTGAGATTTGGAGACACTTTTCGGAGTTTACAGAGCATTTGCATGAAATGTTACCATTCAAAGACACCTGAACTATAGAAACATAACTTAATAACCATTATGGGATATGTAATGTTTTTGTCAGTTCGGCTACTTAGGCTGTGTGCTAAACAGCGTTTTACTATTATTTGAACAAATGAGTTTATGAGGCCTTAAGCCGGTGTTTACTGTATCTGTTCTGAAGGTTATGTTTTCCCAGCTGGAACCTCTATCATTTCGGCAGTGCGCCTACATGACTGCCCTGCAACATATCATGACCTTCAATTAAATGTCATTCAATCCTTTGTATGGACTGTTGCCAATGCACTTGTTCTCTGTGTGTCCTGCATGCATACTTGTGTGGGACACTTCTGTGTCCCATGCAGCAGTTGGCCAGTCTGAATTGCTCTGATTGACGCCTGACTCTGAGCATCCGTTCCACCTCTTGCTTAGCTGAGCCTGTGCCAAGAGGATTAAAAATGGAGTCCTCTAGGGCCATGCCATGCCATCTGGACAGGGTTGATCTGGGAGCAGGGTTGTCAGCCAGGACTGCTGAGTGTATAAAATGCTGCATAGCTAAATTCAAATACAGCTTTCAGCTTTTTAGAATCATAGTTTTTTTTTCACTTCAAGTCAATTCAGTGTCCCTTTTTACCCCATTTGCTTTCTTTGGCTCTTTTTTTTCAATACTTTCTGCTGACAATGGAAATGGGATGATTGTCAAATTGGAGTAAATGCGGGGTGCTTCAGTGTAATATTCTACAATGATTTGAAATGTGTTGTTTCCTTTCTTTAGATAAAATGGCTCTTGCTGTCAAGCACTCTACTATTATTGTAGCCTTTCCTGAAATTTAAGAAAGAATAATGTATTTTTACAGGTAATTGAAGAAAATTGCTTTAATTTTAGTACAAGCGAGATGGTTGAGAATTTACCAGAGGTCTTTCACTTTAACAAAGAGAGTCATTTTAAGGAATGGGAAGGAAAGTAAGGGATTTCTTTTGTTTTTGTGAGCCTTGTCCATCTTTAAGACAGTCAAAATGAAATATAGAGAGGACTAAATGCTAATGCCTCAATAACCTTTTCCATAGAGTGATGTGTGCCACCTTTGATTCCCCCACCACATCAACGTCTAATTTTAAAAGGTTAAAGCTGGTGGTTGCTCCTCAATATGCCAGGGAGATCCAATATGACATATGTATTCTGCATGACCAAGTAAGGCAAGTAGCAGTGCATTAAATCATGCAAAACAAGAAAATAAGGGAATTTAGGTCACCATCAGCGACAACTGCCAGACTTCAGAGAAACCCGTAAAGTTTTGATGTTTTGATGATGTAATTCTTCCTCTGTCGCAATATCTGTTGGGAATAGCGGGGGAGGTGTTGGGTTTCTTTATTAGCTCTGTCTCTTTGAGAGGTTATGGGTATTAGCAGGAACCAGCTGATGCCTCCTCTTCCAACAGGTTTCCCCCCCAAAACCCCACCCCCAGATTATCCCCTTTACCCGTGTACTTCATCATCTCTTTTTCTAGCCAACACACGTGTAAAAGACACATCACAACACCACACACACACACATCACTGCGCCCTTGAATCCTGTATCACCCAGCCATTACCAAACGTTAACCTTGAGTTTACCAAATCTCATTTTGATCGCAATATTTACCTCAAACCAAAAGCTATAAGCACCACTGACCATAGACTCATCCTAACCTTAAGACTTAAGTTTTTTGTTGCTTGCCATGTTCCCAAACAAAGTTAAAAATGTACCCTGAACCTTATTCTAGGCCTGCCAGTGATCACTATGGACGGTGTTTCTGGGGTGTGTCTCACGTAGAACATACACGCATACAATGCACTCATACACCATCTCCCCACTATTGAACTACCATTTAAGACAAGCTGCAACTAAAGTGGTTGAATATGTCACTCCAATGTATATGTTGCGTAAATGAAATGCCTTTTGGCCTCCCTTTAAAGGACAAACATTGTTAAATAAAATTGGCAACCAGAAGCAATAAATTAAAATTGTACCGGCTGTGTTTATCTGCCAATAGGGTTGCCATTGGGTGTCTACCTATATAAATGGCAAACCATTTGCATAAACAGCACCAAATCAAAACCTTATATTTTATGTGTATTAGCATAAAGCAGTACTGCCTATTGCAGTGTGACACACACACACACACACACACACACACACACACACACACACCTCAGCTGTCAGTCAAACAAGGATAATAGACCCCCACAGTACCACACCTTCCACTGAAACGCCCAGCACCCCCAAACCTTTACAGGACATTACTGGATATAAGCAAAAACATTTTTTTTTTTTTCTTCATCCTTTCCAAGAAAACATTAATTAACGCACTTCTGACTAAAAGAGCGAGAAGTTCTCTCATTTCAGTTGGGACCTCAGAGGGTGTGCAAGCTCATGAGCTCTGGACAAAAGAAGCATCTCCAAGTGTCTCTCCAATTAGAATATCCCCGGTGACCACAGCACACACCACTGGCTCTGTATGTGTGTCATTGGGGGGTTTGGGGGCGGGGTGCTGGCTAGTTTGCTCTAATCTGCTTCATGATGAAGATCCCCTAGTGCTCAGGGGACCTGACGAAAGAGAGAGAGAGGGGGGGGGGGGGTTGAACTACTGCCTTACGCCAATGCAATCACGACTGTCGCTCGACACTGAGCCAGCAGCGCTCACAAACCCTCTCACATTCCCTCTACCTCTCCTTCACACACACACACACTTCCTCTCACTCTCTGATGCACACACACACACAAGCTTCTTTCTCTCACTCGCTCTCCCTCAGTCGTCATTCTGTAACCGCACCGGCGCGCTCCACTTTGGTACAGCTCCCGTGTATTCTCCAGCTATTCCAAAGCTGTTTTCTCTGTGACTCGCGCAGCATCTGTTCTGTTCCTGCGTGGGCTTCAACTGTACACAGAGAGCGGGATAATGAAAGAAAGGCACCAAAGACGGAAGCAGGGTAAGAGAGGGAATTAAAAGAGGAGTAAAAGCAGCAAAGGGGAGAGTGTGCTCTTGCAGAAAGGTGGAAAGGACAGTTTGATTCAGTGATTATTTGGATTAAACTGGCTACAGCTCTGCTCTAAAGTGTCACACTAAAAAGGTAAGCGTATCTTCTTTCTCTGCCTGTAGGCATTTCACACGTACCCCCCAGTTTTCACCTTCGTAGAAATGACAGATTTTCTGCAACTCCACTTTTACTTGGTTTGTGCAGTTGATTTACATTTTACAGCTTGTTGACAGAGCTTCTCAGAACTAAAGGCGTTTTATTTAATGTTGCTGAGGAAATGTGGTTCAGCGGTGCCCTTGACAATGTTTCCATCAAAGGAGTTGTGAGAAACGCGACTGCTGTTCAAGTCCGAGGACCGCAGACACTTCGGCAGTTGTGTCGCTTTCTGTCACGCCTTGTAGAGGGAAACGAGAATTCAGTAGGCGTCAATAAAAAGCAGATTGGTTCACATGTCAGGCAACACTTAGCTCCGACTGTGCTGACCCCATTCGTAGGTCTGGGTTGTGTTTTTGCATATGAAAGGCTGTGTAGCTGTTCAACTGTGTTGGAGAGTGTTCAACACCGATTATCACACCATGACATGTCAAGTGGTTTTGGCAAGTTGATCTAAGCTGTGCGTAAATAAGACACCAAACTATCGACAAATCGTTTTAACCACATTTCATTTCCGTTTGTATACGATTACAAAGAAAATGTGAATTTGATAAAGTAATAGCCTATTCTCCATGGAAATGACAGCCTTAAGGACGACCTTGTGTATTCAGTTTAAATGTAACAAATAGTGTTTACACAGTGCAGTGCTAATAAAACTACTTTCAGTTAAGAGCAAGAGCACACAGCGTCTGATGGCTCAATCACCAGTTTGAGATTATTCCTTTTGTTTGCACACAGTGTATATCAGCAATTGTATTAGGGGCTGAGACCATTCCAGTAGTGTTGGAAGGGATTAAAGAGAACAATCTGAGAGGATATCAAAAGAGGCTCGACAGAATCTGATTTGCTGAGAAACATGGGATCACAGATGCAACCTTGCCCCCGTTCCGCAGCAGATGCTCATACGGATGAGCCAGAAAGAAATATAAGGACACAAAACATAGAAATGTACCCTGGAGCGATGCTGAGCCACATCTGCTGTGAACTTATACATTTGTTTGTTCCATCAGCAGTCCCACTGGAAGTTGTTATAACATCCACTTTGAATCTCTTCAAATATTCCAAGGCACAGTTAACTCCAGCACTGTGTTGCATCTAGAGTCTAAGCGACTAGCAGCCACATGGACAGAAACAAATATTATACAATGACTATTGTCCCTTTAAAGACTTTTGAATCAATGTGCATTGCACCAGAAATAAGAGATTACTCACTTAGCATTCTCAATATGCGTTTAACAATATTTCAGTCTGACTGAAGAGATGCCTTGTGACTTCTAGCACAGGTTTTCAAAGTCAATCCCATCTTTGCTTACAGATTACATTATGAAAAATAAGCCTTCCACTACTTTAAGCACATCTAATGTAACTCACTTTAGTGTCAGAGGCACTGATTCCCCTTATCAGCATTCAGCTCAAAACACCTGCTTTGGAATAATCAAATTACGCTGCAAGGAGTCCACTTCCAGAGGAAAAGAGGAGCTGGACCCTTTGAGTACACAGAGGCTACTGTGCAGAAAATGAGCATTCAGGGCATGCAGCCACCAGCCACTCAGGTATTACAACTGCATTAGAAGGGATAAACGAAGAGAAAAGTATTATACTTTTAAATAATATATTAGTGTCGATAGTGACACTGCCAGGCTTAGGTGCATATTGTGACAAAAACAATTCAGTGACAGATTTTTTTCTGTACAAGCTCACAAAAGACTTTGTATAAAAGTGACCGTGTATGTTCACCATCACATCAGGTTCATTTTGGACTCAAACGTAACTCTCTTACGTGTTTTAAATGCTCATTTAGGACCAGAAGAGACCCGAGACGGCCAAAGCAAAACATGTTGTTCTCAATTACCTTCATGGCCTGACAGATCTGCCACAGCAAGACAGGCAGACCACTTGTCAGGGTGAAGCTCCCTGTGCCCCCCTCTACGCTGACTGTGTCCATGTAAATTTAATGGAAAGACTGAGTGCTTTGCGGCAAATTAAAGCACATGTCCACTCAGCTGTCATCCGATCTTTGAATCCTCTGCACTGATTGATAAGGAGGAGCTGTTATTTATGGGATGGTCCGCAGCCTTTAGCGTGAGCGGAACTGCAGTGATCAGTCATCCGGATATGCCACATATTACTGCATTTTGAAGTAAGTGTCCATCAAGAGCCTTGGGCTTAAATAGAATCAATACTTGAGATTTTTGGAGTCTCCAGACTCTCTTCACCTTGGGCTCTTCAATCTCCGCCCCAACTCAATGGACTATTTTTATCGTTCCGCTCTAAATCAGTTGGATCCAAGTGTGCATATGTGAATCTATGTGTGCCTGTGTGCGGGTGTTGAGCTTAAAACAGTGTCTGTCTGTGTGCATTTCTGGATCACCATAAAGCTATAATAAGCTAAGTGTCAGAAACTTGCTTACACAGTTTAAAGCATCTGAATGTTAATCAGAAAGTGGATTTGGTTCTTCTGTCTGCAGTCTCAAGGCCAATCTCAGATGAAACTATTGTAGTTGTATGAACGTGCTTTGTGTCAGGCAGCCATTTCTCCCGCAGCGAGCCACACACTGCCAAGACCCCTGCAGACCTCTAAGACAAGGCTCTCCCCGGCTCTCAGAAAATCACCAGCAAGAGTCCTAAACATCTCAAATTAAAGTCTTAGAGTGATGGATGACTCTTAATCTCCAGGAGATATTGTGCACGCTTCTGCTCTGAATGATGGGCAAGTCCTCTTCACTCCACTTAGCAATTATTTATATAGATTTGTCTCTGTTCATTCGTCAGCTTTTTGGCCATGCTGTTTCTTCCGCTCTGTGGTAGGAATACCCTGCAGAGGTAAAACATAACAGTGTTTGCAGCTTACTGATGCTAAAGGCTTTTTCTTGAAAGCAAACAAATATACCCTTCCCTGCGGTATACGTGTTGTTGGAGGTAGTGGTGTAAATAGAAGAAGTAGGAAGTACGCGGTTACCTGAAGATACCATTTTATATCGAGGACGCAACGGTTTGGCCCTATGATCATAGTTAACGGTGAGCACAGTATGGTGTGCGATGTGTGATAAAAGGAGAGGCGACTGTGCAGAGTTTGAACATTGATTATTACTCGTATATGAGCACTGCTGTGGCTTATCTTAGAATGGCCAGTTGGAAAGTTTTTTGAAACTTCATTGATATTATTAAGCTGCTTTTCTTTCCTTTTTTACAATTCCACTTGAGTGGATATCCATTCACAAGCATTTCCTTTGAAGATGTTTCGAGAAAAGTCCAAAGTCAGGTCAGTTCATTGTCTCCTTTTGTTAGAATACTTTATTTATGAACTTTCTTTCATACATGTTTTGAAAACTGCACAGCAATGTCTTAAAATAGCCCAAAGATACCATGGGGCCTCTGTGCCTTTGAATACATGTGTGCCATCCCTTTGAGAAATCCACCACAGATTCTCAGCCAACAGTGGGCAGGAACGGTTGTGGTCATAAAAATCACTGGAGGCCATGCTCAGGCACAAGTACAAGTGGATGATAGAGGGTGTTTCTTTGCCAATGCCTTTACTCTACTATTCATAAAGTTGTCGTTTGTTGTGCTTCCATATTTGGCAAGCAATGAATAACATGTTCTTATTGCTTGCCAGAATCAAAAAGACAGCCAATTAGCAGGTTATATATGTAATCCCCATCCTTCATATTTGTGATGAAATGTTTTCCATGAGACACTTTTAAATCACCAGGATCCATCCAAACAATATGCAGTCATCTGTGGCTGGCCTCGACTCGATAACCTTAAACACAACCTCACTGGCCCCCAATGGCAACTTGGGAAAGATTTCCTGTCACACAGGTGAATGACTATTAGTTTACTGACCCTAGAGGTAGAGGGAGATTGTAATGATTTCTAGAGAGGGTGCTAGGGGGCCTTTCATTATGGGACTGAGCAGCTCTGGAGCACTCCTGCAGTAAAGTGTGAGGTAGAAATAGATATGGAATACACCATTCTGGTGAATTGATTAAATCTTGCAGATGATTCCTAGGCTATCAGCCTACATACCTTTTTGAAAGATAATGGTGTTGAGGCATCAATAAAATTCATACATCTTTATTATCACCAGAGTTGGGGTGAAAAAAAGCCCACTGGGAATCCCATGTGCAATCTGTCAGTTTTTCCCTTTTGTTATTATAATGACAACTAAGATGCAATACTATGTATGGATGTTGGCGTTAGGGCTGGAACTACCTACCTATTATTTGATTATAAATGTATCTATTTGGGCAACTCAAACTGGTGTCACATTTTTTTGCTTAAAAAAATGTCTTCAACTATTTGTTTGGATAATACAGTGTTTAGTGTTTCTAACACTGTGTTTAAGTGAAAAAGTAATATAAAAAGCCATGTCATTTCCATAAAACCCAATAATGATACTGACATGGTAATGTTTAACATAGCACTTCAAAGTAACATCGTATTAGCCTACTAAAAATAATATTTTCTGTTATCTAAATCATTTGAAGTATTAAGTAATGGATGCGTTGCAACACTTTTAAGAAATCTCAAGCTAGTATATGCAGCAACAGTGTTTCCCTTTTCCCATTTTCAAGAAGCCTCTGCAATTAATTATACCCTATACTGTATGCCACATAAAATGTTCACGTTTATTCATCCACGTCAAGACTAATCTTCATTTCATTAAAGAAAGTGTGCTCCTTAAATCACATCATTTCCCAGTGCAGCAGATACCACCTTCCTGTGAAGTACCTCTCACAAACTATAACATATCACATTTACCTTAACACACTTGAGCAAGTTACCCTCCCCAGCATATAGACTACTTTAAATGCACCCGATGCAGTAGAAATGGTTTAGTCCATTTCCCATCTGTTCAGTAATCCTATCACAGTATCTTACACTAAATTCATGTATCATTTCTGTCTTTGATACTGTGGTGCATATTGTAGACGTTAACCTGTTCTATGAAGACATTTTAAGAGGAAAGAAAACACCACAAAACTACAGTTGTGACTACTGACTGACACAACACAGAACCGATGCACATTAAGCAACTGCTTGGTATGGTTTACAATATCCGAGGTGTATTTCCAAGCCTGTGCGCATAGAACGGCATTCTGAAGTTTAATTTAAAAATATTTATCCATGGAAGTCGCTCCTTCTGGTATCTCTTCCTCTAATCATTATCATGGCAGAGAAGAAAATTATATCATAACTTACTGGAGTAGAACAGAGGCTGAGCTAGCACAGCAGCAGGCAGCAGTTTGATATGGGAGGATGGGAGCCAACTGCAAATCTCAGTTGCACTTACCCATGAAATATCAGCCCGCTGATGCTTTATTTTATCATCATGTTCAGAGTATATACTAGGTTTAGACTGCCAGTCATGTTACCCACTGAGATACGAGAGCTTTCACTCAGTCAACACAGCTACATTAAAAGAGTGTAAAAAATGCACTGGAACTTTGTCTTTGCTCTTTTTACGGATCCACTCACCCATACTGAGCTATGGATTTTGCAATAAACTTTATTTTACCGCTATAAAAGCAGAAATGTAACTCAAACCCCTTTTACCTATGGACAACAGAAAGAGTTTGCTGATGACGTTAGCTTTAATTAGTGAACACAACAGATTTTATACGATAGGAGTGATAGGTGGATCTCATTTTTCATTAGTGAAAATTTGAACCCAGGGAAAGTTTGTAGCAAAATGTTTTGGATTTGGCATAAAATGACAGATATTGGAACAATACATCTGGGGACATTTGGTTCACATGCAAAGAGGAGGCAGACATGTCAAACCAATCAAAAAACAATCTAAACTGAGTTTCTGAACTGTTGTCTTAGATGAGAGCGTAAGGACAAAGCAACGCGTCCCTCTGTACCCATTCATGCTTATCTTTCAACAAACGCCTTCGTGGAAAATATCATTGAGGAGACATTGTCATCTGTTTCTTAGTTTACTGTTCAGAAGAGTGCAGATTAACACAAAATCCCTCCCCCTTGCACCTAAATCACTGTGACTCTTAAGGACATCTTTTTTGTGTATAGGGTTTTTTTTTTTTTTTACTTAACAGCTTACCATTTCAAGGGGTTGGTCCTCAGGCTTTATATAAACCATGAACCTGGGGAGTGATAAAGCATTGCACTTCCTCCATTAAATAGAATAAGAAATCATCTTGACAGATCTTATATCTTGGCCTGGGTGAGTCCTCTTATGAGCGAGACTTCCTCAAGGTCAGCATGATGGTACTTTCCTCACTGTGTGCAGTGTCTGATGAATAGGACACAGAGTAAGGGGCAGAAGAAGTGAAGATTAAAGAGACAACACAATCCAGGTGCCTTTTTAAATTGTTAAAGTCACAAATGTCAGAAAGACTTTGGTTTATCCACAACAAAAAATGTATATTAATTTGTTTATTTACAGTGCCCTTGAATGACTTTAAATAATAGTACGGTTTAATTACTTTGACAAAGTTTAAATGCATATATAACAATTAATTTTATATATTTAAGTAACAAGAGTTGACAGGAGTAAATGTTCATCAATTGATTAATACATTAATAATTAAAGGGTGTATTAACTTTATTTAAGATTAGGTAGGCTTAGGTTGAGGCTTCACTCCTTCTAAACATGAATAAACTTTCAAAACAAAAGTTACACTAAAGTTGTAGGCCCTAAGTTAACAAAAGTTTTAGAGGACCTGCTATAAAAGTGCAGATGGGAGTGCTTGATATCGAAACGGTTCATTTCTGATGAACTCTGGACAATTCATATAAAGTATTGCTGAAATATAACACGTTTTGAAAGGGCAGCCTTACTATAGAGGGCAGAAATGTGTCTGCCGTGCTTCACAGAAAATAAAAAGGAGAGAACGGTATTTGAAAAGGAGAGGATTGGAATTGAGAGTCTGGGTTTTTTTCCTCCACACAATCAAATGCTTTTGCTGCTGCAACGGACAGATGACACTGTGGCAACACACATCAAACTGTCTCTCTTGCCTTGTACAAAGAGAGCTGGTTGGGCAAAACTGGCTCAAGGTCCCCAAAATGGAACTTAACAGGACCAAAAGATGGACAGCACAAAAAGGTGCTTCAAATCTGCTCGAGTCAAAAGGGGGAAACACGTTTCAGTGGTGTTTTGGTTGTTGGCCATGACATCTTAGTAGTATTGAAAGCTAGATCTGAATCTCGTGGTTTACGTGTGAAACGAGAGGAATGCGCTGCGTCGACACTCGAGGCGTCAGCATTCATGCAGATGGTTGTGCCTGCGCAGGTGTTGTACCAGCTTCTGTATCCTGTGTCTAAAACCAACCAGTGTAGTTTTAAGTATTTATGTAGTGTTAGATTCACCAAGCAATTCTATTTAATTATAAAAAAAAAGAAAATCCATGTAAGGTTTGACACTGCAAGTCCATTTATTAGGCTACCACGGAATCAATGAGTATTTTATTTGATACGGTATCATACGCCCTTGGGCTCAAAGTCATGAAAATTCATAGAAGAGCTATTCATTTGTAGAAATACCTTTATGAACTGTGTTGAATCACAGATTCCCTTTGAAAAATAACTACTATTGCAAAGTGTTGTACAGTATATGATGGATGGCTGCTTGGTTTGACTTTATTAAAAGGTACAATGTGTGCCGTTTTGTTAGGCACAAAGTAAATTAGACTGCACAGATTTCTGGTCATTGACTGCAGCAAGCAGCATCTGCACATGTTAGGAGGGCTGGAAGTTGTGGTCACTATACAGATTGGTCAGTTTCACTCAGTTCTAAATAGTATGAAGGTGGACACAGGATCACAGGAGTGGCCGTTGTTACTGGTCACAGGTTCAGTTCTACTGTTTCTTCATGTGAGCAGAAGCATGAGTCAGAGGAAGCTGAATTCAAAACAAACCCCAAAAGTGGGCGCTCTGTATGAGACAGCTGTGACCGAGCCTGCTGAGTTTTACTGATGAGCAAGGGTCCGTTGATTTCATTGTGCAGAGCATAAACAACCCTATGCCATGTCACCATTGTGCAAGGCCTCCAGCCTCATATCTGATGGTCTACACAATCCACTGACACATCTATCATCTTTCTTATACGGAGCCATAAATCACTCGGGTTATGTTTTGGGAAACATCTCAACTTTAAATTGGATAAGTTTGGGATTCTGTAACTTTCAGTTACATAAGCTGCATGGTGTTATTAAAAATGTATAAAAGGGCCATTCCTTATCTAAATTGCCTGTATGTGTTGGAGGTTTCATCCTAAATGTACTGAGTACCTGCAGTGACCTGCACCTGAGCAAGCACTGACAAGTCATTTCAGATCTCTAATCTTACAACCAAACTCTACTTTGTTAAAACCTCAGACCTGTGCTACACTTTTCCCACAGACTATCACTCACTTGGACTTGAGTGACAAGCGAGATGCATAAATAAAGCTGTTGGTGTGCATATGCTTTACATCACTTAAAAAGTTTCAACATTACATTTTTAAGAAAAGTTGTTCTTTATTCACTCTAAATCAAAAATGTTGGGCAGAAGTCTGATTACTTTTTTTGGAAGGATATAGTTTAGCCTTTAAGCAAAGCAATGCTTCCTATTGTATTATGCAGACCTCCTTTGGTGGCTAATGCATTCTGCCATGTTGCACATTTACTCATAATCCATAATGCATCCACTGTAAATATACAGAAAAGTATTCAGAAATCTGTGACTGATAATTAGAGATCAAGCTAACATTTCAAGGATAGTGATCATGGTTTAGATGTAAATGTAGTACAATTACACAAAGTCACTAGCTATATATCTATAGAGATGTACATCTATCTCTATAGAGATATACATCTATCTATAGCTATATCTCTATATAGAGATATCTATATCTCTATATAGATATACATCTATCTATAGCTATATCTATATAGCTAGAGCTATCTCTCTATATATCTATACATCGATATCTATACACACACACACATCTATATCCATCCATCTATATATATGAACAAGCAAAACTATTTATCTTTTACCTCAAAAACATAATTAAAACAAACTGCAGATGTTTTTATGCAAGTGATAATTATGTCTCCACATGGTATTGTATGTGACAGCATGACATTTGTACATGTGGATGTACAAATCCTGCATGATAACTGTGTAAAAGAGAATGAAATAGGCAAATAACTGGGACAACCGCTCAAGAAATGCATGGATGATCTGTTATCTTATCACAGGAGCATGAATTACATAATTAACAGTTGCTCTGGGGAAATCATGATTTGGTGCTTGAAGCTGCTGGAAAAAAAAAAAAGCAGTGTCGTGTCGTCACAGACAGATGATGTCTCACAGTAGCTGCTCATCAACCCTTAATCAATTTTCTTTCCCCTCACTTTAGAAAATCTGCACATAGATTCATTTTTTCACTTAACAGATGTAACAATGTTACTGTGACAGGGTTATACATGACTATTTCCCAGAATGTTATGGATGCATTTGTCATTATTAATAACATAACACAATGCCAAACTACTAAATATTGTGATTACAATCCTAGATGATAAACATTACTAACAGATAACCTTTTTATTAGGGTTAGGGCTAATATTACACACGTGAAAATGGGGTTTGAAGTCTGAGTTATGTAATCAAGATTACTTTAAACAAAAAAGGTGTTCCCCATTAAATCACAGTATCAGATTACCTGTGATAGTGTACAGCCTACAGTAAGGGAAACCTTTGAAAAACAACATATAGAATATTTTTATATTCACTTCAGCGCACTGAATTATGGATAAACAACTTATTTTCCAGGAAAGATTCTTTTTTTTTTTTTTTTTTTTAATAAAAAGGAATTCACCTGCTCCGGTTTAAATACATGGCAATAGCTTTCAAAGTTTACTTGCAAACTGGAACTGAATAATGTAGAGGAGAAAAAGATGCAGTATGTGAAGTTATTCATAAGCCTTTTATAGCCATTGTCAGCATTAGACTCCATCTATTCAATATTTCAATACAGCTTGCAAAGAATAAAGTACAAATGGATAGAGAGTGAGTGAGAAAGCTCATCCCTGTGGGACTTTTAGGGACAGTATTGTTGCCACACAGACCAAAGACATTGCATATCTGGAATACAGAATAATCATTTCCAAACTCAGCCGTTATGAGGTGTTACCATTTCTAAAATGTAATAAAAGACATTTCTGCAAATATTTTGCTACTTCAAATCTAGCCCTCAATATTTTTGATTGTTAAATACAGAAGTTTCTATTGTTGGACATTTTTTGAAGAGTGGCTGTCCCTTCTTCTTAACTTAATAATGCAACACACACACACACACACACACACACAATCCATTTGCATACAGTAACTACATCAGCTTTTTGTCGCATTGAACTTATTTCAAATAAAATAAAAATGTCTCAACTAAATAAATGTGCACAGATTATCACAAAACTAAACTTTGTGAAAAAAAGAAAAAAGTTTTTAGTGCACTCAACAGCATTTGTCAGCAGACAGCAGCATATCCTCGTTTCTGAGAGACAGCGAAAAAATGTGCAAATAAACAATGTTAGCGTAGTGACCTACCAGTACAAGTAGAAGTAATAACTCCTGGTCTCTCTACCCTTCCACTTGGTGCAACGGGACATATAAGTGTCTGTGTGTTCCAGTGTGAGTGCGGCATCCTGAAATCTTCTTTACCCCAATTCTGTATGCTATACCATTATGCACCGTTGACCCAGTGAGACCAAGCCATTGCAGAAAAGACTAATTCTTAATCTAGGATATTGCTTTCTCATTATTCTCTCTCCCTCTGGCCTCTCGTGTGATAACTGTTTGATTAAGGCAGTTATGTCACTTGGGAGCCTGAAAGAGAAGACCTTTTAATATTACCTGGCTGACTGATTATACCAGCGCTGTTTGAGGCTAATAATGTTGAACTGTGATGCTTGATTAGGAATGCTGATGGGCCCTCTGTGACAAAGTAGTCTTCAGAATTCACAAATATTAATCAATAAACAATGCAAATTAGTTTTCCTCAACACTTCAAAGTGGATCTCACCGCCAAATCATTTTCTAAGGGCGACCACTCGGATTGACTGCACATTTACCTCATTTGTTTAATTCAATGGTAGCACAGTATGCAAGCGATATCACTGCAGCTGCCTTTCAAAACTGCCAGTTAGTCATTGTATCATTCGTCTGCACTGAAAACTTGAATGTGGAGTACAGGAAAAGTAGCAGTCCACTTCAGTGAAATGAAGAGACTATCATACCTCGAAGAAAGCTTTGATTAAATGCTCTGGCAATACCTACTGCTCGTGTCACTTTAATTGTGCAGAAAAAACACTGCTCAAGTAGCTTTCTGGATGCCTTCGAGGTCAGACCACTCCACTTTAATAGTGAGGCTCAGTTGAGGGTCCATTATATTATCTTTGATTTGAGAAGGGGGCTTGACAGCCTAGAAAGGGAGTTGGAGGGGGGGCGCGGCAGTCAAACTGTGTTCAGAGAAGGAAAACTCTCAAAGGGATAGGTTATCAGACAATAAATAAGGGCGACAGCAGTAGTGTGTTATTTACTTAGAGAATCTGTATTCAATTTCAGACAAGCGTCAGACTTTTTGGCCAAATGCTCTAGTTTGCTAAATCTATAAAACAAATGCTGTCTTAATTGAAGGTGCGTCACCCTCGCCTCTCCTAATGCTCTGTCAGCTTTGTGCCTCATATTGTTTTCAGTAATCACAGCCAGGTGACAGCAGGTGGTGGAAGTGGCAAACAAATAAAATCACAACCGTTTCAAAAACGATAATCCCATAGAACATCCACCTCAAAGTCACGGACTCAAAGTGGCTCCTCTGCTATTTGCACAAAAAAGGTATCACAGGTTAAAGTGGACCTTTTCTGCTGGCACTTATCTGAGAGGAATATCGGCCAGCAGTGCCGAGTGCATTGCTGCAAACATCAATAGCTTGCAGTGCAGATGAGATTCCATGAGGCGTATCGTTTATAGCACATACTGTGGTCACAGAGGGATGCCTAAGGCAAAACCTTAAACACATTCTCTTCTGCCTTCTTTCTTTTGATCTGCATTAATTAATTTGATAATTATTACACTAAATTTCTAGTGTGCGCAGTGTGCATAATGGCCCATTAGTTTGAGATGATATGATCGGGCAACTGAGTTTACAACGCTCGCAGTGGATGAAACGCTACGAGTAAATGTTTACTTTGTCGTCCGTCAGTCCTCCTGCATTAGGCCAACAGTGCGATACTCCTCCTCATTCACTCTCAGACTCTCTCATAGACATGCACGCACATGTTCACAGATACACACATTGATGAACATGACCATTACGGTAGCACACACGCATGGAAAACAGACAGCCATTAACATAAACAATGTGATGATCATAGCTGTACATCAGTGAGTTCCAACCCTAATGCATTTTGAGTTTATCTTCGCCCCGATAATGAGGCTCAGCTTAATGTGACTCTGTGTGCCTAATAACCCATAACACCATGAAAAATATTTGCTTTTGTCTCCCTCTTTCTGGTTTTATTTTTGCAGCACAGTTGAGCAGAAAATGGAGAACATGTAGGAGAAAATGAAGGAGACAGTGAAAGCAAGGTTAAACTAGAGCAAGTTGAGGAGGGGTTGAGGTTGACTGGAGGCCTCAGCATGGTAACCGGTCTAGGGTTGATTCACTACCCCCCCCCCCTCTTGACAGGGACTGGAGACCAGGGAGTACAACTGCATCATTTTAGGTTCACTGACTTGGCAAAATCTACCGTTTAATGAAATTAGGTCCAGAGTGCTTCGTCGGGAGGTTTCATTTCAAGGACATAACTCCAATAAAAAGGAGAAACCAGCTCGGTTCTATAACGATATGATGTTCTTGTTCAAGCTTCCTCCCCATATCTTTGCGTTTATTTTTCCCCATTTCAAAAAAATAAAGCAGTGTCCTGTCTGCTGAAGGGTTCTCTGCATTCAGATGACAGCACACATCAGTAAATAGTATAGTAAGTGTTGTGGTCTTTTAATTTGAAATAGAGACGCATAGAAATCAATCTCAGAAAACTTCTCTTCAGGTTAACTGTATTTATTCCATGATGATATGGTACGCATTGCAAAAGTACTCAGCTGAGGACCATTTCACTGTCCACAGACCACATTTAAGTAGTTACTCTGTCTCACAGATCCACAGAACGGCCACAATCTCTAGTTTACAACATATTTTATACCCGCCGCCTTTCAGGTATAGTCTTCTCTCATTGGTTGGCTGGGGCCAGGTCCTATTGGCCCCTTGTTGGCACTTAGGCGTGTCCACACCTCTCAGCGCTTCTCTGCTCCAATCAGATCTTCAGTCACCCTTTTAGGAAGTGGTGTACTCTTCCGCTTCACAGTTTACAAATATTGCTTCTTATTTCACAGTAGATTGGCCACTAAGTTACCTAATTCAATAACATCTTACATATCACATATTACATCTAAATAAGGACACAATAAGGCACATTGTAACAGTTTACATATTGATCATTCTCACATAAGTAGATGGACAAATCTGTGTAAACCAAGTCGAAGGCCTATAGAACAGTACCTTTTCACCACATATGGTTCAGCTGTGCTTCTCATCTTTTCAGGTCTGAAAAAAAAAAAAAAAAAAGGCATTGTTTTCAATTAAAAATCAATTGTGCCACCAACAACGATTCAGCACAAGTGGGAGACTCAGCTCTGGCGTATGCATGTTAGTTCAACCAGCTCCATCTGTTGTTACATTTGTACCATGTTTTTTCCACCATAATGAGATTGTTACACAACACTAAGGCCATGGTTCCACAGTAACACTCTGCTTGTTGAGCAAGGCAAACACATCTGAGCTGGAAAAAAACAAGTACTGCAAAAGTTCTGAATCATACATTTAAAACAGAAATATGCAACTAGAAAATGTCAAAAATATATAAGAAATAAGTTCATTATTTGTTTTAAATTAAATCAGCTGTAGAGTGTTTAAACAAAGAGGATGGAATGGGCTCACAGTATAAGGGATGTGTGCAATCCGTCGCCCTTGGTGGAATCTTCCAGCTAGATAAATAAGTAGACAGCCTTTCTGATAATGTGCCAAATCAGACAATGAAAGTAAAACATTTCATGAGAACTTGGGAGGTAAAGGTGGGCTGATTAAGAGGAGCAGGCAGCTAAAAAACACAACAAAGCAAAGACGGATACTGCAGCGGCACAATGGACACCGCACTTAAAGTGAAAACAGCGAATCAGGCTCTGGCAATTTCCAAATGTGGAGTCCTTTCAAGTGTTAACTCTGATCTCAGCCCTGATCCAACTCAACTGACAGTGCAAAAACGTATTCTTCCTCCTCAGGTAAACTGCCTTTAAATAGATTAGCTACCTTAAATAAATGCAATCTGAACTTTGATGTGTTGTTGCGACACAGAGAGTGATGGTGGAAAATATTTAACTTGTTGATACGACTCATGGCTGAAACATGGGCATTAAATCACACAGGATCATTATAACTCCAATTACGATTGTTTGTGCTACAGCAACGACTCAGTTTTCTTTGGCAATCATTACCACATGTCTGGATGTTGAGTACACGGAATGCTGTAGCTTATAATAAACATGCCATGTTGAAAGCATAGTTAAACAGTCTGTAGGTTTTGCATCGCCTAGATCATCTGAAAGTACCACACGCATGTAGCTGTTAAAGTATACATTAAGAACAGTTATTTTACAGTGTAAAAAATATTATTTTAGAAAGAAAAACAAACAACTGTACATCGCTTGAGTAGACTTAGAAGTGCAGATTCACACAGTTAAAGTCAAATGATATGACCTGAATAGCACCGTTTACTGCATGAATGTGACATCATACAGGCCGATATAAAGTCTACCAAAGTAATGGCATGACATTAACATCAAACATTTAGAAGTCGTTATTGTTTATGCGTCAAATTTAGGCTCCGTTGCTCATGGACGTATCAAATTTCAAACTCGTCAGTCGGCATCTGTACTCCATTGAATATTGACACAGATGTGGTTGACAGAATATCACGCAAACATTTTAACGAGCAATGAGCATTCCGGTGTGTTCGCCCGTTTATCGACCTACAGAAAGTGCACAATAACACTTTCCTTAATAAAAAGTCATCTGCAGACACTTTTTTCATCTCAGCAGGCAGACGGGTGTAAAATGTTACCGACCTTCAGCAATGCTTTCCTCATTTCTAGCTCTTGTGATCACACTTTCCCCTACACATTCTGCCACCGTTCTGGAAGGCTAGGGGAGATGAAAGAACAAGTGAAAAATTGGTACAACGGATTTGTTACTTGTAGAATAACATAATCACCACAACACACAGGCCTTCAGTTGATTTAATTTGATTCCTCACAGACACAAATCTGTTGTGCTGACATTCTGACTCTTTAAGCCAAGGGAAATATCGATTTGCAGACTCGAGGGGCATTTGTTTAACTTTCCACAGGGCAACCTCCACGCATAATCTAAAATCTATCAAAATTCACAGTGTCAAAAATGTATCCATTTCTCAAAACACATAATTAGAGCAAGACCGGCAAAGATGCATATTTCCGTCAGACATACCCATTAATGCTCATCAGCCGGTCATGTCATCCGCCTCACATTTCAATGGGAACTTCAACCTGGCTGCAGCTACATAAAAACTGCCTGTTAAACCTGCACACTAGATTTTCATTAAACTGGCCTGTGCGGTTTACTTTTATTAACTGTTCATTAATGCCCGTAATGTATCCCAGAGCTCTCTGTGCCATGGAAGAGGTGCTTTGTGCCCCCTCTGCCTTGAAGGAATTCTTCTTTTCATGCACTATGCCTACAGTATATTCTTACTTTAATGATTCTATTAATTAACGTCACGTAGGGCAAGTAACAGGAGCGCTCAGATAACCTGATAGGTCTTAAATAAAACACAAGTAAAACGCAATTATCTAAAAATTCGTAAAATGGAGGAGAGGCCAAAAGCGAATGCATTGAATTGCCCGTTACAAACGTTCACTGTACTATACGGGAGCATGAATACACTACTCCAAGTTAAGTTGTCAAGTTGAGCAAACGAGTAACTATTGGATTGTTCACATCAGTGTCGTCGTGTTTGCTTTTTTGTCTCTTCCATCAAGGCCCTTTAGATCCTGACAACGTCCATGCTGTGTGAATGTTTCAGATGGAAAACGCAACGCTATTTGGTATCAATACATACCCCGATGACTGGCGGGTTTAGCCCGGCGCCAAAGAACCCGTGGGTTGAACAGTACATGCAATGCCCTCCACTACTGGTTCGTGATCACAGCTCCCACGTCATGAATCAATCAGAAAGATATGCAACAACAGAAGATCCTGATTATAGAAGGAGTTGTCAGACGGCCTGTCGACCCATTTGATCCATGCTCATCTTTAATGATTGTAATCCATCTTGGCATTCGGGGGATGAGGTCAGGGTCTCCTGCTGTGGGCATCAGGTTGTCCCGCAATAAAATATTGAACATTCGATCCATAACATCCCCACATAGTTTAGTCCTTTGGCACACAGGGTAATTAGGAGACACGCTGAACCTACGTACACACTGATTAACGGTTGGGTATAATAAATCTAAATGTTAATGAGAAGCTCTCGGTGCCTGGATTACATCGGACTCCCTGCAGTTAGTCTGCTTCTTTGTCATTATTTGCTGCAATGGATGTAGTCCAACAAAAGCAATACCTGTGGAGGTTGCTAACCTTGAATATTTCAAAAATACATTTTTTTTTTTAAAAGATAGGCTCAAACATAAGAGTTTATCACAGCTCGTCTATGTTAATTTTGTATTTCTAGGTTATTTTGGTTTAGCACATCATCTGCAGTCGCAACATTCATTGTCATTTATAAATGTAGGAAAACACTGAAAGAAGTCCTGTGTTTAATTATAAAATATGCAACTATATTTCATCTACTTTTTGTTTGTGCTCCTGGGAACGTGCTTTTGTACACATGGATATTCAAAGAACTAGATCATTGACAACAGATGATAAAGAATAAGGGAAAAGTGTTT
Organism: Bovichtus variegatus; assembly: GCA_943593645.1. NCBI lineage: Eukaryota > Metazoa > Chordata > Actinopteri > Perciformes > Bovichtidae > Bovichtus > Bovichtus variegatus. The sequence continues at coordinate 5,727,461 of CALSCE010009502.1, forward strand.
TCTACCTACAAATCAGCAGCTTCAGCGGCGTTTCATTTAGAGTGGATGGGAAGTTCTGTGGTGGAATAATTGTGATCTCATCGTCCTTTTGATGTAGACTACTGAATCCATTTGAGGCGTTAAATAATTAAGCAGACCTTTCTGAGTTAAAATTTTCACATCATTTATTCTAAATGCTTATTGGAATACAGCAGACAGCCCTAAAACATAATTATCATCACAAATAATTAAAATGTTTGTATGAACCCATTTCTTTTTCTCAACATGGGTAAACCAATATAAAAATTATTGGAATATTGTCAAATGCTGAAGAAAATAAAAATACATTTTCTGCAAAAATGATTTAGATAGCACTGAAACAATATACCATTTTAAGAGCTATTCTATAGGCTTATACATGCTTTGCTTTGAGAGTTCAAAATTTAATTATGTTACTACTGATTCATAACTACTATATATGCACTGGTATTTGACATGTGAAAGCAGTTTAAAGTGCACAGCACCATCCACAGGATCATGCTGTGTATATTTAAGGGCAAAGAAAGACTTTCAATTGCTTTTTTATCTTCCTGAGCACATAAAAAGATAAAGAGAAGACGGCACTATGTGGGCTATGATTCTATCCATGATGCCAATTCTACATCCAACAACATAGTAACGGGAGAGACAAGACTCCCTCCAGCCGCTTTCTTTTGCCTCAGAATAATCCGGAGTTCATTAGGCTTTGGCTAAGGGTAATTGCCAGTTCACCTTTAACTGTTATTCTATTTCTGTGGTGCAATAGAGTCCCGTCATTAGTTAGTAATTGTGTTTAAGATAATTCAATTCAAAGACTTGCGTACCTGCTACTCTATAACCTACACACCCACTGTTGTGCTCCTACATCCTCATGTCCGGCCTCTAAAATCACTCTTATTTGTTTGATTAAAAAACGCTTTTTCAAATTTTCACTTGTACTTTTATTTAGTGTAATTGAAAAGCATTTGACAGCGTTATAAAACCTTATGAAATAACGTTATAAAATATCTTCATGAAAGCAAATGTTTAAACCAACCATATGACGCTTGAATGTAAAGTTAATACATACAGCTAAGTAGTTTCTTTAAGTTTGATAGTTAGGTCTGCTATGGCATGTTACTTACTTTTCTTTGTTAATGTTAAAATGGCATAACTATTATCGTCATTATTACTATGCATACCACTTCAAATAAAGTGTTAGCAGTTCTTGTTACCGTGCATGTGCCTCACTACTCCTGAGTTACTCCTTACCTTAAGAGTTGCCACTGAATGCCAAAATAATAATTGAAACATTAAATCCACTTTAATGTTCCAGCAACACACACACAGACAACGCAGTTTGTCAGTAGAGACTGCTAAATGTATAATTAGCCTCAACTGAGAGCAGTAATCAGTCTCTTATCAGGTACTTGTGCCAGCACTGATAGCACCCACAGTGTTTGCATTCCTCAGGTCTTTGATTCTCATCTTTGTTTTAAGAAGGTAAATTAAAAAATGTTTTGATGGCTGTTCAATTTCAAAACAACCTAAAGGGAATAAAAAAAAAAGATTTTGAATTTCACAACATAACCAAATGTACCACGAAACTACCGCCATAAAACTTTATTTTTTACTGTGAAACTTCTGTTATTCCTTCGCAAGATATTTAAACTCCTGCTGACGAGACAAAAAAACTGGCCAACAGACCTTTTGAAAAACAATATTCTCTTTCTTAGGAGAGTAAACCCAGTTGGACATAATGTTGAGCAAAAAGAGGTTCCCACTGGCAGGCAACACAAAAAGAAAAATTTATAATTATTCGAAAAAGCATGCACTGTGGAAGTTTTGGAAGCTGTGGCTGGAATTCATTTAGAAAAATCCGGTCTGAAAGCCCCCTAGATTGTAAGAAAGGATACAATTTGCAGTCTTGCCTAAACATCCTAAACCTTTTGAATCTGCACAAGGCATGCAGAATTATTTGGGGATTTTATTATCCAAAAGTGTAAACCTTGTATATCTGATACATTTCTGTTGCAGGTCCGGCCTTCACAGGAGAGTCCAGCTTTCTTTCTCCAGGCTCAGGCCAAGATTTGGCATTTCGCTCTGAACTTTGAATATACTGCAACCCTTAAGTCGAGGCACGATTCTCGACACCTACAGATTCTTTATACAGAGAAAGCAACTATGTAATAATTAGTAAGGATTGTACACGAATGTTGCAGCCTAACTTTGAGCTCATGATGAGTGTTTCATTTTAGACTAATGTTGTTTAGACAGTGAAGAAATGAATGATGTGGATCCAGATATTCCACAGCCTTCACTCCTCTAATCAATAGATGTAAAAAAAAAAAAAAAAAAAAGGCCAAAGCAGGCGTCCGTGATCATCAAGTACAATTGAGTGGCAATGCTCAAAAAAGTAGCATCGTACCGAGGAAGATTAATGGTATCAGACCACCAACACGTGGGTCGAAAGTTACACGAGGACAGGCACGTTCAACTCTTGCGCTATGGATGCATTTACAGTGCCGAGGAAGCGAGGAGATAGGAGGCAGCAACTCACCAGGTGTCACTCAGGACTAGATCCGTGCAAGGGTAATTGATGGCAGGGGCAAGAAGGAAGACAGGAATGATGAAGCCTTTCACTGCCACCAATCCATATCAGTGCATCCAGGATAGCTGTGGCATCACACCGTGTGTAGACGGTGTGTGTGGACTGTATGTGTAGTGTGCATTGCCCCATTCCTCGTGCAAAAGGAAATAACTACACTGACACCTTCAGTGAGAAAAACTCTGCAAAAGCTTCCATTTAAGTCCAGATGGTAAATGCAGCAAATCCCAAAAGGATTACATTTTATAAAAAAATTTAATTTTTTGTTTTTTATAAGTTTAAACTATAAATTGATTAGATTTTAAAATCTGGATCATCGAAGGGCACCACCATGAATCCATGACACACAAACGGTGTCAGAATTTAACTGCAAGGCTTTATATTTGTTGAATTAGTGACATCTTTTCTTTTACAGTATGGCAACATGATAAGCAGTCTTCATTCAAGATTAAATTTCCATGCAACAGAGGTAGAATAAAAAAGGGAGAAAACGCATCTCAATTCTAGTGCATATGCTGTGCCAGAAGCATCATCCTGGTGGAAAAAGGGACAGTTCAAATTTGCATTTAGATTACTGTTGTAATAGAAAAACCATGGTGATGAATGTTGTTCTGAAAAAGAGACTAATGTGGTTGTATTTTGAATAAAATTGTTAAGTTAAACTCTCCGGGTGAATCTGTATGAAAAGGTGTGTGTGATGTGAAATAGTCATAATCAATCATACTTAAAATATAACATAATCCATAGTTATTCACCATGTAGAAAACATTACTGCGTATGAATTCAACTGTACACACTGTACAGTTGCTGTATATTAAGTCTTTAACAATGCCAGGGACAAGCTACTTGACTGAAATGGGCTTTAGCTTACTTCAAGTTTTAACTTTTTTTACAAGTGTGATTCTTAAAACAGAGTAATAACAATGCCAGGCGACTTGAATCAGTATTTCTGCTACATTACTCTTTATAGAAAATGTCTATACAAGAAACAAGAACGCCATATGTATACCATATAACTTGGAGACGTGGGGAAATCTATTGCATTTCAGTCAGGAATTTGCCAAACATCGCATCAAGTGCTCATTTTCATATTCATGAGCACCACATTGTTTGTCAATAGTGCATACCAAAGGGCTTAATTTGTTTTCAGCTCTCCCCCATCATCCGAACGCAAAAGTGACGGCTCCACAGCATCAGAGCCACTTAATTAAGCATCACCGAGCTTCTACACATAAGAGCTGTCTCAAATAATCAAATAAATAAGGCGTTCATAGGGTGAGAATCCCCCCGTCGACTGTAGTCATTACCGTGGTGGGGAAAATGTGAACAAAAAAGGAAAGAAACACAATTGAACACAAGTTAGGGAAAATGTATTCAGCGTCAACTTATTCTGTACTTACTTTTCAAGTTGAGAGAGAACTTGATATTGCAGCACAGCATGACAACAAGCTGGCTGTTACTCCAGACTGCAGTATCGACTGCTGGTGACGCAAATAGAAGTAGGAGTTTTTAATTTCTGTAAGGTGACTGACAAAGATAGAGATGTGGCGCTGAGAAGTCTCAGAAATAGCAAACCCTGTACCGTCAGATGCTGTTGGCATTCAGCAGACTGTAGAGGTGAAGATGTTCGCACCATTTAAGCTTCAGTGAATAACAAAGTGGAGGAACTTACCATTTATATATTTGCGACGGCTCAAAATTAACAGCTCAGCGATTGCAAGATTTTTCACTTCACCAAGTTTTATCACTTGAGGTGGAATGTGACTTCTGTCCACTGCATCAACATGGTACAGACAACAAAGTTTGTGTCGAGAAACTTTTCTAAATGTTGAATATAGGATGGAATATCACAGCCTGGCTTTTAAGTATGCAGTATAACTGTAGCACCAAATGAGAGACGAGAGAACAGTAGGAGGCGAATGGGAAGAGGTGGAGCTGCTCATAACACCAGCTCCACAATTGTTCATTAGAATAGAGACTGGCACCTTTAAAATGCCACAAGAGCAAACATGGCAGGTTCTTTTTCTGCTACCAGGAAAAACAGAAATGTAGTAATTGTTTAGGCCACTGCCCATTCTCTCCCTCCCTCCCTCCCTCCCTCTCCCTCTCCCCATCTCCCTCTCATATCTAATTTATTGCCATCTGCTCAGCCTGGGTGTAAATCTGCAGACAAGCTGACTTGCTCGCCCAAGCTTTATCTGTTAACATTTAGCAATGTCTAATTAAGCAAAAATGGGAAACGCGTTGGCTGAGAAATGCTGGGCCGGATAATGACAGTCATAATAGTTTGGGATATACGTCTGTAGCAGCAAGCAAATGCACTTATTAGATGAGGGTAATTAGTAGAAGACAACAGCTGTAATAGGCAAAAGCTGTTCAGCTGTGATTAAAGAAGCCATCTTGCAGTACATCAAACGTTTGGTCATAAACTTTCAGCTGTACAAATGACTAATGAAGGTCACAAAAGGAAAATACCTTAAAATGATGTATTCACAATACCCAGTGAACATTTGTTTTTTTAAATAATGAAAATGCTCTTCTGGAGAATCTAAAAAAGACAACTAATTGTGCTGGATCAGCTCCACAATACTGAACCACCACTAAGTTGGCTAAATACAAGGCTTAAGGTGATGTAACATCCACCAGCAGCCAGCTAAACAGCTGATTCCGTTTCTATGTGCATCATTTCCAACATCAACAGAAATGAATGGACAAAGTACATTTCTGTGCTGTTCACTGTATGCTTGCTGACTCAACATTTTGCCTCAGACACATTTAATAAAGTTTGTGTTGCAAATAATGCCATATTGTCTGCTAAACAGCATTATCTGCTCAGCTGTCGCAGTTCTGTCGCCAGGAACCACACCAGTGGCCTTGCATATTTCAATCCTCTAAAACTTGTGCATATTTTTGCATTACACTTTTCAAAGCATACCATAAGTTTGTAGATTGATTTCCTGAATTAATTTTAAAGTATTTACACGTTTTTAAAAGCATGAAACTAAAGTGGAGCAGTCATGAAAAATAGTCCATGATCCATAGCCCAGTTCAAATAAGCAAACTTTTGTTTGTTTGGACTATGGAGTGTTTTTTTTCCTGGTTATTAGACACTTTCTTTGTATGTTGCCAAATCCTCATGTTAGGATGGTGGACATCTTCTCCATCTTCAGCGGTTGAAGATGGAGAAGATGTCCACCATCCTAACATGAGGATTTGGACAGGAGTCAAAGTCTATAAGGATGAGAATAAGGATGAGAATCCCTGAATTATACACGTTAAAACTCCATTGAGCTTCTACAATGACTAACAATGCTTTTGCTCCTTAATTTATTTCTTTAAGGGGTTTAACCCATGACTGAATTTGTTGCACTATATTTAAGTGCCCCCTCCTCTACCTCTCAAAGTATGGCAGCAACTGATTTGAACTGACATTGAGCAATTCATGGGACCAGATTTACATTGCATTAAGGATGATTAAGGAATTTTAAACTGGCTTTTTTTGATGGAAAGAGCCCAGTAATAAAATTATCAAATCATGTTAGTCACATGTATATCAACCACAGGCCACTGAATTAAATTGAAATTGTATCATGGCAGATATTTTATCGTTGTCCAAAGTTGGGATTTACACCCATACTGACTGAGACAAAAAGTGTGCATTTGTTTTCCTGCAAAAACAAACTAAGGTATGTTTGCACAGCTGTGAATCTATCATGTGGCATAGACATGTTTTTAATGAAGGTTATACAATGATGTTTGAGGATTTTTAAGTTGTTTTTCCCCACCGTGGACATGTTCCTGAGCTATGAAACAGCCATTTTATTCTGAACTAGCCCTCAACTCTCACACTGTAACAGTGTTAAATGTTTGCAAAGGGGATTTTATTTCAAGCATATTAGAGAATTGTTTACACATAAATGTTTCACACTAGTGTTAGTCTTTCTGCAGTTACACATACTTTATGTAAAGTGGATCACAATCTTTCACACATTGACTACACCCCTAACAATTAAGTCAAAGTGTTTTTTGGAGACTATTCCCATTGTTGCTTTGCAGAGATCAGGCGTTTTGATTACACATGGTTTTGTTTCAAACTTGAAAAGAACAGGCGCCTGACCCAATACCATCAGGGTTGTTATTGTCTGCTTGCCTCCTATATATAGGCCCCCCCTGTCAATAGGTGGCATCGCCTTCAACAGAATTTAATGACACTGAATTTTGAACCCTGTTGTTTTCATACAGCCTTATAGTTTGTCTTTTCTTAGTTCAAGCTAAAGCAGCGAGCCTGAGGGCACTCTGTGTGCGCTGCACACCCTGTAGTAGCAGGTAAAGCCAATTCCCCCAACTGTTAATTTGGCTTGTGGGTTCATAGTCAAGTCGATGTCTCCACATTCACACCTTTATTGTAATGTACATTCATTCAGTTCAGATCAGAGAACAGCGGCAGCTCTGACTCCAACAGCAGAAGCCAGGCATCAGTTTTGAGCCGTTCCACCTTCAGGGTTTGTTTTTTTGTTCTTTTTTTTGTATGCGCTCGCGTGTGTACAATATGTCACAGATTATCCACAGCATCCAACAGTAAGGAAGAAAAAAAAATCCTGAGTGCTGATCTGAAGTTTTATATATTTCCTTTTTAATCGTAACCTTTCATTGGAGCCATTTCTGTTGCATCATACATTTTGTTGGCAGGGGATCCAGACATGTTCACGCTGGGGAGAGCTGAGTCAGTGTGGTGCTTCTTTATTGCCTCAGGCCAGTTTTGTCTCTACAGCTAAGCCTTCCATATCTTCAGGGGGGAAAAGTTCATTTTCGACAGAGGCAACCTTCGTTCAATAGGACACTCAGCTAATTTATTTTTCATCATCACTGGATTACATTCAAGGTGATTTACCATCTCAGGGAGTGCATGTAGTCAATTATAGGAAGGGTTCCAAACCGGACAAAATTAAACTGATGAAACAATTTCTTGTCAGGTTATAATCTAGTCCGTTTTTCCTTGAATCACAGAATTATTGAAGATATTGGGAGGAGGATCCAGGGTTGCAACAACATCTCAGAAAATGTATTTTAAAGAAAGAACCAACATGGCAGACGTTGAGTCATGTTTGCGTCACACATCTGTGAAAGGTTGCTTATGAGTAGCCAACTGATCTGTGACAGAACCACACTTTTAAAGAAAGTGTTTAAGCAACATCTGGTAGCGCTGGACAATATGGCCAACAATCTTATCATACGTTTCTGTATTGATCAATGTCACTAATTATCACAATATACATTTAATAATAATAATAAATATGCTCAATTTACAAAACCTTCCAATGTTTTCTTCCATTTTATTTGAAGTACAAAAATAAATGGTTTATTGATTTAAGAGTATTCTCTATTTGACAGAACTCTAAAGTAAGCAGAAGGATAATTATGGTTTAAATTTACAATTATGTATCATCAGAGCGCTGCTGCACAGCAGAGACCTCCACAGGCAGAGCCTGCTACCTTACGGTTAGCCCTACGCTAACTGGAATAGGGATAAAATAATTCACTCTTCTGGACTTTCCAAATGTTATCAGACCAAATTGATCAAATTCTGATAGTGAAACGAATCATTCTGAGCTGAATGTGACACTTAAAACAATTTATCCACAATTTTACAATAGCGACAGAGTAAAAAGCGACGGAGAAGGTTACGGCTGAGACTATGAAGTATGGGCTTATCGTCCAGTGTTTTTGTAGATAGAGGGAAAACAGATTCAAAAACAAAGCTAGTATAGGTATCATCATTATCATGGAAGATTTTTAATATTCCAAGATTGCTTTAGCCTTAGCATCTGGTCTAAACAAGGTGGAAGAGACATTGAATCAATATCCATTTACTCAGTATAGATGGTCTTTGACACAATAAAAGAAAATCGCACAAGGATGACGCCAAAAAAGGACCAACAGAGGAAGGACCCGACAGTCCCTCGTGAGAGAAGAGCTGCCACAAAACTGTTTTTAGGCAGCAGAAGTCACAGGGTCAGAAAAGAGTTGTAGCCCTACATGCTTAAGAAGTGTCTGCCTGGATGACAGCAGTTGCATGGGCACCAATGGTGCTCCAAAGCTGCCTTGGGGCAACGGGTCTGATACATTTCATCTCCGTCTTTACTGCTCCAGAAGAAGATCAGACATGTCTCCTGACTCTGAATAATTGTATCTGTCAAAACTTCAGCTGTCAAAGACTTGATAAAAGATAGCTCAGCACTGGAGTATCAGGACATACAACATGTATGGGAAAAGAAGACGCGTTGTTGTTGTTATTCTTTACAGTTTGTGGGTTTATAACAAAAATACTGTAAGCTCTGGTATGAAAAATGATCAGATCCGAGTAAACTGGTAGTTTAAATGTTTTTTGGAAGATAAAATTGAGTGCGTGAGTGATGTTGAAAGGTTTTCAGTGTAGCGAGTCACCACAGGTGGTCATTTCAGGACAGTGAAGACATTGAAAATAGGATTTTGATCAGCCTTATCTAATCGATACTGATCTTTTAAGATATGCCCAGTTTCACCGTGATACAGAACCTTAGGATCAGTTCAAGAACATCTGAAACATTTTTAAAAAAACACTATCATTTTTGATTACATACAGTACCAGAGTGCTGCAGAGATGAAAACTAAACTGTAAACTAACTACACCACAGTCACATGACTTCAAGGTAACAAACATTAAAGTTAAGTCTAGTTTTTTTAAGACACGTAAAAGCTTCAAAATTCACCAGCTGGGTATTTACTGACTTATTTTATGTTTTAGAACAAAACGTTAAAATCTCCTAAGCTTGTGTTAACCACAGCCTTCTTTCAGAAAACTAACCAAAAACTCATCGACTTTAAGAGGAACCAGAAGTGCAACAATACTAACTCATTTCCTACAGCACTCTAAGTAGTAATTAAATGATTGTGCATTAGATTTTAAAAGAACTGAACTTACTTTAATTAACTTTTTTTCTTTTAACAAAAACTGATTTCTTGAGTGTAACGTATCTGTGCAACATTTTCCTATATTAAGTGTAAAACTACACTTCAACACGACCGAAACCCTGTGCAAAGTATTTTTCCAGTCTGTGTTCTGCCGACATAGCACTTTAGTAAAGTAAGCATCAAGGCACATTTATCACAGAAATGGCCTTGGCAACGGGAGTAGTTGCCATTTGTCACTATTAAAAGAATGTGTTTTGGCTTACTGTCTTAATGTTCTAATGAACTCAATGAAAGATAGAGGTGTTCTTCAACAGGACAAATATATGGTTAAAAAAAACTTTGTACTGGCAGTCAATAGTGGCATCATCTCTTTAAAATCACCCAGGTAGGTCAGCAAGGTAGCTCATTTAAAGTGATTTGTTTGTGTTCAAAACGTTGTAGTGCGTAAACTAAGATGCACACAGAGGGGTTGGACAACATAAGAGAAACAATGACTTTGGCCAAGTAAAAAACACAATGTTCCTAGTACGAGTGTCCACAGCATGTCATATCCACCACCAGGTTCAACAACTGTACAGACAAAATACAAGTGGAAGGCATCATTTGGCTCTCCCCAAACATAAGGTGTGTGGGATACAAGAAAAAAATGGGGAAGACGACTCATTAAATCTTATTAATCTATTATTCAGGGAACAACGTTTTGTGCTCCTACCAGCTTGGTGCCTTGTATGCAAGAAGCCCTCCAATGAATACCATAAAACAATTTTTTTAAAAGCTACTTTTCCCCCCCCAACATATCCACTGTGGTGCTTTGCAACAGTAACCGTCATAATGTCACATCTAGACATGGATGAAGCACCTTTTTTCTTTTGCTAAACCAACAAAATGGTTGAAGCCAAAATTGCATCGTAAATGAGTGAATGTATCTGTAACTAATGGAGCCATTTAATTCGCCATTTGTTACTTTGGTTGTGCTAGAACCTATGCATGAGGTGTTCTTTGATAATTTAGCTCGACTGGCCAGCTGTGTTGTTACTCCCATTTTCATTACATTGCTTCCACCTACACTTCTCCCCTCCTACGCTTCCCCTGAAGGGTTTCAATGATATTACAGTCTTTGGCCTTAGCCGTGCAAATGCAATGTCTTTACAGTGATTTCCCTGTCTGACTAACACTTTCTTCCATCATCTCCAATGCGTTGGTGCACATAGTTTCTCATCAGTTAAGACTTTAGTTCAATTGAGGTCCCTGTTTTGATCATTATGGCGACAGTGCTGACCTCAACACATCTGTCATTGTGATGGGAGCCTTTACTGTTATAACATGAAAACAATATGATCTGTACTAACATGATACTGGTGCTTTGATGCACGTGCAGAGAAACATAAAGTCCGTTTTCTTTCTTTTAATTGCAAGTGTGATCATCTATAGCTGTGTAGATTATTGCTTTTCTTGTGCAAATATTCCTCAAATATTTGAATGACATGCCAGTCCACAATGCAAAAACACTGCAGTCGTTAAAGATACAAGACCATCAAAAAACGAAAGTGTAGACAAAAAATAACTTGATCCAGATGACGACTAATTTCTCTCCTTAATTTTGATCTAAATTCTACATGCCTTTTTTGAAAAATATCATTGCATAATTACATTGTAAAGGTATAAATCGCACTACTAGGGCAATTCCCAACAAGCAGCTCTGAACTGGCAACGCATGCTCCTCAGACAAATATCAACATATCCCATCTTAAAGTCTATCATCTGATATAAACTTAATTTTCTCTAAATTATTAAATGTAAAAAGGTTCATGCAAAAAGATCCTATATAACAATATTGTTCTCCCCTGGTTGCATGATCACTAGACAATATATAGAGAAATATAGCCGACAGAAACGAGTCATAGTGACATGTGGAGCATCCTCCCACATCTAATCTATATGCTTCTACCTAAAGTCTTAATGGCACTTTTTTTATTAAAAATTCTTTGATGATTCATTAATTCCTGTCTGAATCATGAATAGGCAGGTCCATAACCTTATTAAAACAACTATGACTTCCTTAGGTCTCTGAATGACATGCCAGTCCACAATGCAAAACATTGCAGTTGTAAAGGAAGGGAATAAAAGGATATCTCTGCCCATACATCTATCAAAAAATGAAAGTGTATGCAAAACAAGAATTTGAACCGGATGACTCGTTTCTCCCCTTCATCCAGAAGTGAATGCTTACTTCTTTGTTTGTCATGTTTATGGCAGCCTTGACGACTTATAGCGTTCTGTGGGAGTCTCTTGTGGGTGGTAATCTGCACCAGCAGATCGGCTAGCCATATGTTCTTTGATTATTGAAGGTGATGTGTGAGAACGCTGTCAGCCCACTGCGTTGTGTTATCTGAAGACGACACGTGGGTCAAGGCTCACAACCGAAGCCCGACACATGCTAATGAACTTATCTCATAAAATATGCATCGAGCCCTCCCAGGGCCGTACAGTGGCAGAGGCGTGATTTTGCAGGAATTATGGGAACAGTCATTTTCCATTATGTCAATGCTAAATGAGGAGTGACCTGCGGGAGCGGCATGTCTGACCCGTGTCAAGATAGTTCCTGCCAATTTTGCACGGAGAACTTTGCAGATCAGTTTTGACTTTTAAGATACTGTGGTGACAGAGAGAATAAATGGATCTGGGTGCACGGCATAACCTTGTTGAAGTAATCTCCCCCCGAAGCCGATGTTCCAAGTCTGTATAATTAATCAAAGACAATGATGTCAATGAGTGCCCCGGTTATGAAATTAGAGGCACGCCGTCTTCCATTACTGTACAGCTTATAAGTGCATTAGGAGGGAGAAAGGAACAATAAACCAGGTGTGGAAACTATTAGGTCCATTCTTCACTTCAACCATTTGTGGTTCCCTTCTCTTGTTTTCAGCACAATTAAGTGTCTGGTAACGAAGCCAGAACTGAATGCTTTAGTGCTGATATGGTACTAGTCAGGCTCGCAAACAAGCTGTACAAAAGGTGTAAACAGCAACAGTGCAGTAGGTGCTTGCTCAATAATGAATGAGGCTTTACAAATTAGGTTAGTTCTGTAATACGTCTTTGTCTTCGATGCATTGGGCTGTGTAATGAAGGATGGTCAATGAGGTAATCTCATTTTAGTCATTTTAATGATGAAAATGTGTTGCCTGTCCAAACAGTACTCGCATCAATAAATACAAGTAAATAACATGTTGTAGATTTAAAAACCATAGTTTGTTACCATAGTCTCTCTACACACACAGTATTTAAAGACCACAGGGGGTAGAGTAATTAGTAAGTAATTAGAACATAAATTCCTTTTCGCTCGTAGAATGATAAATGCATGTTTTAGGTCACTACTCTAAATGCGAACAAATGACCTGTTTTTAAGACGGAGATCAATTTCACCTACTTTGTTTGAGTAGTTTCAAATTTGGAATATATTCCCCCTCACTACACTTGTGCTTCACTCGTGCATGTAAAATGACATGCTGTGACATGTGACGTGTGACATCCACCTTATAGCTCACTGGTACTTCCATTGAACTACGTAAAATCATAAACAAAACATATTTGAAGAAAACAAATTAAATATTCAATTGCTTGTCAGGGAGCTGGATTATATATTAGTAATCTTCTGTAAGAGTTGCCCCATCATTGAACGCATGTCAGTCAAATGACATGCTGCAGCAAGCAAAACAATCTCCTGTGGCCATTGGTTGTCAAATCTGTTGTGCTCCTCACCGCAGTGATGTCTGACAGAAAGTATCTTAAAGAAAGCATTGTGAGCGTACTTTCTTTGCACCGACATCTCATACAGTATACATGTCAATTTGATGTATGAACTGACAAAGCATCATGCTATACCTTCAGATGGTTGCCTTCAATGATGCAACATCTGCGTCAAGTTTTTTTGAAAAAAGGGTTTCTCCATTTTCGGCAGCTTTCCGATAGGTTTGATTAAATATACTAAGACATGTTTGTGAAGCAAAACATAAGCTTCTCAGCACTGCCTCCACCTCTCTGGGAAATCAAGGAATTACATTAACACTGAAAAAGGTCTGTGGCACAGTGCGATATATTTGAACAACAAAAATAAAGTCAGTTTTCACTACAGACACAAGTAATCTAGCCAAATCATTTGAAGCTTTGATCATTAATAACTTACAGAAACATTGGGTGTAATAGTCCACCCTTTCTTCCCCTCCGTTAGTTGTGATGATGTCATAATGTACGACGACAGACATTCTAAGCTTCATTCGAATAGAAGCTTTCAATGTGAAAAAAAGACGACATTTGGTAAAGCCCTATTAGAGTATACATCAAAGAGAACCGTCTAGTGCAGTGGTAATCTATTGCAAGGCAAGTAATTATAAGTCTTTGGTATTGAACAGTTAAAAATTTTAATCAGAAAGTGCCAATAAGTCATTAGTATTTATGAACGACAAGCTTTTAACACCCCAGACCTACTGTATGGTGACCATGTGTGCTACATCCTTTATATAATGCAGGGAATGGGGATTCATCTCAAAACAGACATTTAAAACTATGCATTTGTTTTTTGTCTTTCAGGTGATGAGCTCTGTAAATCTCTGAGTGGGATCCTGACAGACCAAAGAAAAGTCATTGTTGGGCACCGGCACAGCCCCCCACCTAACCCATTCCCCATAACCACCTTCACAAGTTGTTTCAGTGTGGCTCAGCTCTCATTACTGGACTTTAACTTGGGGACCTGAACCTCACAGATCGCCAATGCTAACAAGGAACTGCCTGCTGCTGTTCCTTTGGATTCTTGTCGACGAAGGCTCAGTCTCTTCTTTACGTCCACCTTCACCACCACTGGGACGGAGCAGGACGGGGAGGGAGCACGCCAAGAGCTTGGTGGGCCCCATGAGGAATGGGGCAGCTGGATTTCAACGGGTCAAAAGGGGCTGGGTGTGGAACCAGTTCTTTGTACTGGAGGAGTACATGGGGTCCGACCCGCAGTACGTGGGCAAGGTAAAGCCTTATATATATTTCCAGCTTTTTATTGTGCGGGAGAAGTCATAAATCACATAGTAAGGAGCTTGGGAGAAATTGAATTGGTGGTAAATGTAGAGAGCAATAGAATGAGGGAGATAATATCTGAGAAAAGGGACAGAAAAGAACGCTAATATAGAGCAAGTTCAAAACTACTCAGATGGGCAATATCAACTATATAAAATATAATCACAATATATTTATTATTGAAACATGTAAATAATGTGACATGTAAATACAAATACATCTAATCTGCACCAACCCAGATGGCAACTGCCACAAGTTACCCATTTTCATTTTGCCCCTAAGCCTCACCATCTTAATCTAATAATGTTCTTGTCCCCTGTCAGTTAGTGTTTTACGTTATAACTGGTCTCAGGCATGGGGAGAAAATCTATACATGCTAATGGAGCTGTGCGAGCATTTCTATGTTAGACTAGCCAGACCCACATGACATTAAAGTGGTGAGAGAATCGATGGCATGGTAGAAATAAATTTAAATTACAGTCCTTGTAAAGCTGTCAGAACATCATAGTTATGAGCCGGGGGAGATGCTGACAGCAATAAAAAGACAGCAGAGGCCCAATAGCCTGAACTGAATCCAGACCGAGATTTATACACATCCCATCAGACACACTTCTCTTTGTCCCCCTTCAAACCTGGGCCATCTCTGTTCTTAGTGTAGTGATTCTTTTTTATTCTCTGCTGTGGCTTAAGACATTCGTAAGTAAACTCTGTGGGGGTTTTAGGCTAAAGTTGTAATTTGGCACTCCTAGCTTACATAGGATAATAGTAAGACTGACTTATCTGCCCCAGTGCCGCTGCAATCAGCCCTGACGTGCCACGCTGTTTGTGGAAGTCTCCGAGGCTAAAAGCAGGGGGAGGGAGGCTGCTGTCTGCTGCACTCTTAAGTCACTTAATCCTGAGCTGCTGCACTGCTTCAAAATAATTGACTGATTCTCTGCCATATGAAAAGCATTTGGAGATGGGATCCTCGGACCTTTGTTCGGACAATCTTAAGGGAAAGGCTTTTGCTTCAAAATGATTGTAGCTGTAACAGGATAAGCGTTTGAGACACTGCAAGAGCAGGGTGTTCCAAGCATGTCTTCCAAGGAGTTATCAAGTACTATCAGAGGCCTGTCAGGGTAACAGTTTTATTTTCAAGGCACATAAATGAACTCTAATGGACCATGAGTCTTTGTGTAATGAATGCTTGGCCTATAATACATCAATGCCTAATTGTGGTAATGCATTCACTCTACAGTGTACACATGATTTCCATTCAGTGACCCTCAGAGTATTGGGGATATAGTGGCTCAAGCGACTACCGCTTTCCCCTCAGTGGCAAAAGTGCCTTTCTGAACCAAATGAAAAATAAAGTATTACTAGGATTAGGCCTACGGCTTGAGTAGAGGAGGAACTCTGCACGTTTCCCCTCTATACCCTTCTTTCTTACAGCATTAATGAACGTAATGTAAGCTCTTTTTTTGGTAGGTGATTTTTTCAAACAGTTATGACCATTTTATTGTTTCAGTTAAATACAACAGGCCACATTACAAGCCGACTGCTGCGCCTTATCCTTAAACTCTTGTAATGTGCATTAACCTTTTGGGGAACTTTGTGGTGTAATATAAATTATTTATCATTGTCGATGAACAGGATTGCTAATTTTATTACATAAAAGGCAGTGCCCTCTAAAGAGAGGCAACACGAGCAGACGCAGGGCCTTGGTTTGAAAGCATCTCTCACACTCCAGAGACATGCAGGTTAGGGTAATTGTTGACTCTAAATTGCCCATAGGCGTGAATGGTTTTCGGTCTATATGCGTCAGCCCTGGGATTGTCTTGCGACCTGTCCAGGGCGTATCCCGCCGCTCTCCCAATGTTAGCGAGGATCGGCTCCAGCCTTCCGCAACCTTGACATGTGTTGTAAAGTGGCTTGAGTGATCACAAAGATTGGAAAAGCGGCACGCAAAATATAGTCCATTTAAAATACAATTTCCTTATCGTTAAGGCTGCCCCCTAAATGTTGATGATTCCAAATCTTCAAGCACCGTCGCATTTTGTCAAATCTTTTGCACTTTTTTTTTGGCTGCATGAGTGCACACAGAGCAACACAGGATAACAGCCCGGCTGGATTTATACGAACCAAGTCTGAAAATATGATGTAAATACAAAACCTACTGTAAAAAAAAACACAGCTCTACTTTTTGAAACTTATTCGTAAAGTATGCGAGGTGGCAGGGTTGTTCTATGCGATGAGTTTTTTGGCTTCTATTCGTATTTACACATACTGGCACACAATGAAATAACTCAAGTTTATTTTTAAGAAGCAGTAGTACTTTGTTAAAAACATAGAAATAGAAAGAGAATAGAAATAAAAGGCAATGATGTGGCAGTTAAAGAGGTGTAAATATAAGATTGAAAAATCCCAAAAGCAGATAAAAAGTCAGTTCTTATTTATTTGTGGCTTCAAGATCTTGTTAGCCGCTACTGAACTCCGACGTCTCTGGATCAATACGAATGTTTCGTCAAGCTTTAAGCTTAGATTTTGTTAGTCTCACAGTGCAATTAAACTAACAAAAGACAATATTATTCAGAAATGTGTAATTCTTCCAACCTTGTGGACGCCTTGCTGAAATGATCTGCAATTTTTTTTTTTACCAAAAGTTAACGTCAGTGATAATAAATTACAGCCAGATCACTACTAATTATCGTTGGTCGTTAAAAACGTAGTTCATTACTAACGAGATGCACTTCATTTTGTCAGTGACAGCAGACAGAATGCAAGACAACAACAACTAGAGGAGAAAGGGAGGAGGGGGACAGCCACGGATGATGGAGTGGAGTACCAGTGTTACGGATCATCTAGCTTGCCTATTAACTGGTGACTATTGCCTGAATGCACCACTGGTTGCTTGTAGTACGGCAGATGTTTGGAAACAGCATGATAACATTTAGTTATCCTTGTGAACGCCTAATTGTTATCTTTTTCGCGTTTGTTGTCAAAACATACTCATCAGAGTCTCCGACTGCAGTGAACCTACACCAACCACAGGAAGCATCCTGGCATATTCACAAGATCCATCACCATACCAGAAGAATAATTAGCTAATGCTGATAATCCATTTCACCATTATTCAGCTGTGCATAACAAAGTCTTGTGTAAACAATACAGCCAGACCAGCATTGGAGCACACTTTGCTTGCAACACATAATTTCTAGCATCTCAGTGCTATCACATCATGGTGGACAACATGTTAGAAACATATATTTCAGGACAGTGAAATCCAACACACTTTCTTTTCCGAACAATAGCCGACCCTCCTGAACCGATCATTAACCTTTGATCGACCAGGTTAGTACAAACAGTTTAAAGCCATCATGCAACGCTAGCTGCAGTGTAAGCGCAAAACAGGCAACAAGGGTCCCAGTTCACCCGTCCGGGACAGTTGGCAGCCACCATGTTAAATGCATTGTCGTGGACACATGCAGCCACTATCCAAGTAAAGTTAAGTCTCCACCGCATCAATTAGTTTAGCTGCAAGGCCGTCAGCCGTGTGTCTGCCTCGCATAACGTGACCGTCAGGGTTTCTGCCCGTGAATTGCAAGCCCAGCGGCTCGCTGTGTGTCTGACGGAGAGTAATGTAATGAAGTTATCAGTAACCTTATAGCTGTAAACGTAGCAGCGCAGTGTGTGTACAGTTATCTGTCAGTGAATAAATGCTTGCCTGCCACCGAAGGGGGAAGCCCGAAGTTAGCAGTTAGAAGTGAGGAGGGCCAGCTATTCCCACTTTAGCATTAATTGTATAAATGTATTTCACGTCAAGTTTTTTCTTAATAATTAAATCATTAGTTACCGGTAAATGGGTGTCGGCCTATCGAAAGCAAATATAACCTGATCCAATTACATACTTGCGTATATTAAAACATACATCTGAAAGCACAAACACAATTTCCTTTTTCCATTTGCACACCTTCTCATGTTGCAATCATATGAGGCACAGGTAAATATTAGTCTGGTGCAGGGAAAGGCCATACTAAAAAACATCCAGCTTTACATGCTGTGGTCTATTTCAGATTAATGAGTGCAAGCAAAGCAACTTTTATTTTCTTCTGCGACACCAGAGAAATATGCCATGTCTGCATTTCCACTTGTTTTGGTGGTTTGGTCTGACTACAAAATAAAGAGAATACATTTAGATTCAGGCTTTTATAACATTTAATGCATGCAACCTAATTTGAGAACAAACTGAGAAAAACAAGTAGCAGTAATATATTCATATTGATTTTACACACACAACACTAACTCTCAATATATTTATGCCAGAATTGATATAGGCTATTCTTGACACTAAACATAAAGTGAACGTTAGAGAACTTATAGTTGCAGTTGGGAGCTGCAACTTACACTACTCATGGTCGTGACAGGATTCAGCTGCATGCTTTTATAAAGAAAGGTGGTTACTTCCTTTGTTGACAGAGTCAAAATGTCTCAAGAGTTCATAGAAGAGACAAGTGAAAAAGTGTTACCTGGTTAAATTTATTGCAAGTCTGCTCTTCTGAGTGAACAACAGTGCTGTGCAACTCCAACGTTCTAATGCAACAATAAAATAATTGAGACAAATGATATTTTATATTTCATGAACAACAAAAATATTCCTCTTCAGTTTTAAAAAGATATGAATAATTATTCTGTCACGAATGACCCATGAGAAGGTATCGATTAGAACTCACTTTGAGCACTCGCATTGCATATTTAATACAAGCCTCCACGTTGTGAGTTTCTGAAAATCTCCTGTTGAAAACACATTATTGCAGATTAGCAATTAAAGCCCAGAAGGTTTATGAGAGTAAACGCAACAACCCTGTGTGCTCACTACTAGGTAATGCTGAGGCCTTCCTATGCTGAGCAGCGATTATCTGCAAGACAAATCTAGTGTTGCTGTAAATCAAGCCAAGCTGCCTCCATTTACTCTCCATTAAACTCTCCGCTGAGTTTAGCAGCTACTTTTTAGCATTTATTTCTAGCATCATGGCACCCTCAGTTTGAACATGATGGTCATGATGTGCGGTTTGACACATTTTACCTAGAATTATAGTAATGTGCCCATTTAGAATCCACTCAACACGGAACTGTGCTTGTCATTTTAAAGCATGACACATAATTACCACTTTGCAATCTCAATAATGAGGGAATGAACCCACGTATGGACAACCTGCTCTCTAGATTCTCAGTCAATCTAAGAAAATATCTTTGCACGTCAGAGAGACTCCACTTTATCACCTCCTACAGAGAGCGACTCCAGACACAACATTGTTTTCTTTTTATTCAAGACATGGGGAACATTTTAGCAAGGCAATGTGCAAAACTCTCTCAAAGGGGACTAAGCAAATTATACACTTGGCAAG
This sequence comes from Bovichtus variegatus, assembly GCA_943593645.1. Taxonomy (NCBI): domain Eukaryota; kingdom Metazoa; phylum Chordata; class Actinopteri; order Perciformes; family Bovichtidae; genus Bovichtus; species Bovichtus variegatus. Next base: position 5,747,462 of record CALSCE010009502.1, read on the forward strand.
AAAATGCAGTAAGGGAATCAGTTCGATTAAAAAAACTCCACCAACGCTGCAGACATTAAGTTCAGAAAGCAAAAATCATACCCATAACAGCACATGCACTGAAGGTTAAAGACAAATCCAATCAATTTAGACAGTCACACTTAGGACCTATAAAAGGAGGAGAAAAAAGGAGGAAAAAGTCTCGGTACCCTTTATTGCGATACAGAGCATGTGATGGCAGGAAGTGGCATGCTTCAATGCCCCGTTTCACACACTTGAAGACAAAAGGTCGCTCATTTAAATACAAGTCAATAAACCATTTCTGGTAGAAAGGGCAGCCCCGTTTCTCCTACAACTTGTTTATTCCATTGCTTCCTGCCTGACAAGGAATGACCATCCTTCTTTTTATTGATGGCTTTTCCTCTCTGCCCTACCCCACACCTGGCTGAGATTTATTACCGATGTGGAGCCCACAATTTAATCTTTCAATGAGGACCTATAAGAAGGACATAAAAAACGTTTCAACAAGACTTATGCACCAGGTCCAACAAAGAGATTCAATCACCTGACCATATGGAATTTACCAGCCTCACAAGTGATAGTGTGTTACACATTTTTAAATATGGTCCAGTATGAATGCTTTGGCATTTAGCTGTAAAATGCATTAAAAACCCGAGGAGGCTCATATAAAAGCAGCAAACTTGTTAACGCACTATGGTGATGATCGCCGCTGTTGTAAAACACTGTAGTGGGGCTGACTGCAGAGCCAGCAGGTAAATAGCATCGAAGCCAACATCACAGGTTTCATAACTTAATTGCTTTGCCGGTTTTGTCAAACAGAGGTCTATTGAGTCACCCAGAGTTAAGCAAGGCGCCTACATGCAGAGTCCGAGTAAAAGGAGAAACAATAATCTTGTATATCATGCCAGAAAGCATGTCTAATGTAGTAACCGATTGTCTGACACAACAATACTGCAATCACTGAGTTGGGTAATATAGCATAAAAGTACAAATATCAGCAATTACATGACCCTTGATTCTATTGTTAATACGTCGATTTCATAAAAAAAACACACACACTAGAGAACTACAGAAACTGCTGTAAATGTGTGGATTATTTATATATTAAACACTCTCCTTTAAAATACTTAAACATGATCTTATCCCTCAATTCTTCTAGAAATGTGTTGCACAAGTAATTCACTGTCACATTCAGAGTAATTTGAAAGGATTGCTCTCCTGAAGGGTGTGCATGAGGTGTGCCAGTGATTCAGCCGCTCGTTAGAACATATTAAGAGGTTGAGGGCAGTTACAATTGTAATGCATGTTGATGATGAATGTTGCGGGAAATTCGGAAAAGAACATCTGAAATAAAAGCTAATGGCGCTATTCATCTGTCCTGCCAAAGTAATACATTTCATATATTTTGTCCTCATGGGTAATGGACGAATTGCCTGGATGATATTTCCCAACTGTGTGCTAATGCTCCAATCAGTATCACTTACTACCGTGGTCAACATTTTCCATTTGAATCTCGACATTGATGGGCAATATTGTTGGGATTCTGGGTAGAAAATTGCATTCTGTATGTTGTATCAATATCACAATGCAGTTTAATCAAGTGTGATATGAGGAAAGGGAATCAATCCTTAACCCCAGTTTCTAAGATCAATAACAATCATGTACATTTGATAAGTCAAAAATTATTCTTACATCATGTTATTCGCTATGCAACCTCACATGGAAACACATTTTTTTGGAAATGTTTCTAACGAATGATAAAGCAGCTTCGTATTGAATCTTATTAATTCCTCAGATTGTTGACCTAGGTAACAAATCATATCAACAAGCACGTTTACATTTTGATTAATGCCTTTCTACAACTGTAGGTGAGATACGCGGAGCAATGAATTTGAGTTGCACTAATACAGATTCAGAGGTGAAAACAACTCAACGGCTTCTATTTGTCGTCACACACACCCGATATCTGTAATCTATCCCATTTGGTCCCCTCTCCCCTTCACATACAAAACACACATCCCTGAGTTTTGTGTGGTTGCATATCTACCAGTATAGCTTCCTGTGTGTATGCATGCATTTTTCCCCTCCATCCCCATTACCCAACTGAGGCATGACACAACCCAGATAGCAAGCTCCAAGCTGTCAGCAGCAAAGAAATGGCTCACAAGCCAATATCGATCAGCTATAATAAGCTTGCGGCATTTGACACCGTGTTCTCTTTCCATCATTCTACCTGCGAAAACGTATAATGCAACCAGCAGTGATGTGGTACCACATGGCTCTAGCCACACAATGCACAAACTTGGAGCCACCTTCAACATACGTGTCAACTTACTGCCACTCTGTAACTACACCACTGGGTTGGTAGGACAGTGGATGAATGTTTGTTGGATTGAAGGATAGTTTCAGACCTAATAATGAATAGCAGTATAAAAATAAAGTCAAGACAGCTGTAGGGCCAGGGATGCATACAAAGCAACAATGGATACAGAATGATTTACACTGATTCACAGTACAGACGGTAGTAGGAATTCTGATAAGAGTTATACGCCCTGGTTTGGCTTAAAGTGTGAACTGCCTTTAAATAATGGTCACAATCAATTTTTACACTTTACAAAGTATAAATAATAGACAATAAATGGCCTTGTTGCACCAGTAAGGAGACATGTAGAATTTATCAGGATATACATTGCTGCTTCAACAAAGTGCCTTTAAAAGAGACTTTAGCAGGAAAGCTATGGTGGGCTGCTGTCTGGCTCAGTGTGACCGTCTGAGAACGCCGAAGATACGGCTTGATTCAAGATTTGAATGGCTGTATCGAAATAAGGTTTCCAGCAATCAATCCCCCCCATCATGAGAACAAAATATATAAAGATTTATGTAAATCCACCTTTTGGTTTCTGATTTTTTTCATCAAAAAAGGAGAACACAAGACAAGTGCTTTACAGAGCACATATGTATATATATTTTGTATCAGCCGACAAAAAAAAAAAAAAAGAAAAAAAAAAAAAGAAAAAAAAAGCTGTTTAGTTCCAGTTGGACTTTACGTGACATAATCCGCTTAGACATTTAAAGATGTGAAGAACAAGTACATTTTAGCCCTTTTCAGAATGTTTACTGATCTGTGAATGTACCTGCTGGTGCAAGGCTGTGGGGCAACTCAAGGAACAATGTTGGTTTGCTATCAGAAAACAGTTGTAGCCACCATATGCATTCCTGAGAGGCGCTCCACATAATCCTGGGTGCGGAAATCCAATTACAGCATTTTCTACAGAGGTTGGTTACATCCCCTGAAATCACTCAAATTAATCAATATGTGCGTTTACTGCATAGCCAATGAGGGACCACGTGCTGCAAATCATAAAAGTAGCAGGGAACACCCCCACCCCCCCCTCCCTCTCGGCACTATCACTATCCTCAGTATGTTACTAGTCCACGGCCAGTACAGATAAGCCAACACTCTTCCCCAGTTGTACCAGTATTTGTGTAGCTTCTGTGTAGTAAAAGCGTTTTTCACAATTAGGAGATGAGTAATGGACCCGCCGATATTTGTTTTGACAACACTCCTGATGCACTGGCTGAGCATCTGCATTGCCTCAACTCCTCCAGACAGGGGAAGATGGCCTAATGCTTAGAGAGAAAAACTGTGGAAATGATAAGTCACAGTTTTGAATCCTACATTGTCTGCAGGATGTCCATAAAAAGACCTAAATCCTGGCAAAATGAGGTTAAGCAAGACTCTGAACAGCGACATGATCACTGAAACATCCGTTTCACAAAAGCATTCACTCACAATATGTAAATGTAAAATGTTTGACAGTCTTGAAAAAAAATATCGTGCAAACATAATTATTCAAACAGATGGTGCGAGTTTAGAGGCAACGAGAATCTTATTTCACTTCCTACACCACTACCTGTTTCTTTTTATAGCTGCCATGTCAACTGGTACCCTGAGCAGCACGACTTGCTCATTATGCTCATCATGAAAAACGTGCTGTAAAGGCAGTCTCAAAATAATATAATCATATGTCTCGACGAGCCAGCTGTCAGTCATTCTGCGCATGCTTTATGGCAACCAAATTTGCTTTTGGATTGACATAAGGTTATCGGTAAAGCCATCATTTGAATTCTGCACACAGACTTGGTCTTGTTGTTCTGTATGTTAGTCTATAAATTGAGAGCAACAGTCACGGAAAAGGAATTTGTTTCCTCGCTTTATTAAAATCACTTATTTTCTTTTGACACCGTTAAGACGGTTGGGGCTGTGACTGCCTCTCGTCTATGGAGCCCACTGGGTGTATTGTAGTTTAAAAGAAGCCCCTTGTCCGCCTCCCTATTAATGAATATTTTTATATAGTCGATTACCAGTGTTAAAGTAATGGAATCTTTAATTAATATCAGTCAACTTTCACTTATAAGTAATGAGGCAATGTGCCTATTCTTTTTCATAATTGCATTTGCATTTCTTTTTCATCTTTAATTGTGCAGTTATGAATCATTTGCAGGTGCCTCTCCGGGGTACTTGGCATTGAATAAACTGCAAATGTGAAAAATATGCTCCAAGTTGTTGTATTTTTCTTCTCGTCAGTCAAAGGACAACAAAGTACGGAACCCCATTAATCATGAATACAAAGTGATAATTTATTCAACAGTACACAAAAAGATGAGCATTCCCACATTAGAGTTTACTAATCCAGCTTCAGTTAATGGAAGTATTTCCGTTTGATGAGCATTAGGACCGAACAGCCTGTTCGACTGAACAGCTTGACGAGTTATCAATATAGTGTCATCTACATGGCAACATATGATGGAAATCATCATAAACAATATTATGCAACACAAAATAATTGCCACAGACACTCCTGTGAACCTACAATGTGTGTGTGTGTGTGTGTGTCAGAAAGACGCCGATTCAGCTGAACAAGAAAGACTTGAAACATCTTCTAATATAATATAATCCGTGTGTCACTGTATCCAAAAGTTTGCAACAAAAATGGAACATTATATTTTCAGAGGTGTTTGTTGTAATTTGTGTCAGCAATGTGTTTTTATTGTGGACCCTATTATGACAAGTCTCCATTGTTGCCACAGTTCATCTGCCACTCTGATCTGTCTGGTACGCCACAAGCAAAAAGGAGTAACGACTTCCATCGTGCTTAGGAATGAGATTGTTGTTCATGTCATCTGCCTAATAGCACAAGACTAACAAACAATGTCGTACAAATGATGCCGTGGATCATATGAATGTATTGCAAAAGATTACGGGATTACAAAACAATAGGAAACAAGACGGATAATAAATGAACGGAGACACAAAACGGCTACTCTTGTTGCAGGATCCCCTTTTACTATCTGATGAAAACATAAGGCTCTGGAATGCACAATGTTTTATTAAAGACCAGGGCAATCCTGGCAGCACAAGTTTCTGGGGAGCACCTCAGGGCAACAACACTCTATAACCGTACTGCTGGCAGCCAGAAGGCCCGCAAGAAATAGTTCCCTTCATTTGGCTCAACTGAAAAAATGCAATTGTTGGATGTTTGCTATTTTTCCTCTCTGTATCAACTATGGTTATAAAAAACAATCCATCCCCGAGTGCATCTACATTTTACAAGTTTAGAAATGTTTCAGATGAAACAATTATGAAGACTCATGTCACTCTAACTCAGTAATTATTGATTTGCAGTCTCACCTACAAACATGCCACTTCACACAACCAGTGATAGAGAACTATGACACCCTCCCACACCCACGATGTACTGTATATACATGCACATCGTCAACTGAGTGGTACAGCGACCAACACAGTATAATTTCACAGCGGCCATGCATCATAGAAGAGAATAGAATCATGTCCTACCTTGCGTAGTGAGGCAAAGTGTGTCGAAGCCGTCATCCTGTCCATAATTCCATCTGTGAAAAGCCATCAATATCTTATACACTTTCATACATACTAACTGTTTGGTTTGTATAACACTATTTCTAAGATTCAAGACATGAAAGATGTTTTGTATAATAAAAACGTCATACCATGCAAGCACACATTGTGAAACAAGATTTGTGTTCATCTCAACGACTCACAAAAAGCACACCGAGGCGAATGAGTAGCAAAGCAGCAAACACAAGCGTAATGACACGTTGGCCAGCAACCCAACAGCATAGCATATAGCATAAAGTACAACAGAATATAAAATAGAACAGAATGTCACTTCTCTACTAAATGCATGCCTGTGCACAACATACAAGCACATCAGGCTGGGCGATAGGCAGAGTTTGAAATACATGTCCTGCTAGTAAGTCTTGACATGCCAAAAGCACTGAAGGTCACATGAATAAAGTATCAAAATTGATGTTGAATACTATAAAAAATATATATATAACGTTGTTGCACTGCATTACATCAGACAACTTCAATAACTCATGATGTGTGCAAGTTTTTGACAAGATACTCTAATACAATAATGATATGATTTGGATCCTATCAACACTGACAGTCAATAAATCGTAATGACATATTGCCCAGCTCTTCATACACACGCACATGCACGCATGCACACGCAGAGGAATGATGACCAACGCGGAGGCTTTTCATCAAGTATTACACAATACAACTGAACGCACCACGCAATAGAATAAAGTGGCCACATCCTACCTTTTGGAGTGACGAGCCGGGAATACAGGGAGATGGCGACTGAAGTTCACCTCCTGAATCCAGTCCTGCTCGGGCTAGTTCTGGAGGAGGAACACGTTAATGCGCGAGTAAATAGTGAAGGAGTCAGACCTTATTCTCAACTCACCTGTCCCAGTGAGCCGCTCGCGCGTGCTCCAAAGCGATAGAAGGTTCCTCGTCAACTGCGTGGCTTTAACCTAGTTTAGACAGGTGTTCTTAAGGGCCTTTATTGCACACTTCAACAAACAAACAAAAAAAGTCATTAAAATTAACATTTCAGTCGTTTGTGTCCAGCTTACCTTCATTAACGTTTCATTTCCTTCTCCTCTCGCCAGGTGTCTGAGTGGGGCTCGCACACCTGTTTCACTAACTGTCCTCCTGATTCATGTCATTAGCACCTGTCCATTAAACCAATTGAAATAGCCAAAGTTACAGGCTCAACATACGTGGGCACGTTTCTTTGACGGCCGTCTTGGCTTCGGTGACATGTTGTATTCGAAACCGCCTATTATAGCAGCACATACGCATGTGGCATATTCAGGCTTCAGTGTCCAGGTGTCCAATTAGTGGGTGTGTGTGTTGTCTCCTTGTAGTAAACGTATAAACAGCTGGCTTGAATGAGGAAAAAGATCCATAGCCTGGGATCAACTGGACACTCAACAGGATTGGAAGTCTGGACAGAATGGTTATGTTTTATGGAGATGTTTACCAAAAAACTAGGCTAATTGTAGAGGATACAAACTGGGACATTGCAACCATTAACTGTGAAAATCTAAATAGTTATTCTCCAATGTTCCCCAAAAAATAAGCAGAATGCTTCACCTGCCCAAGCTTTTTTTTTAGGTAAACCTAGTCAGGATAAATAGAGTTTATTGTGTAATCTACTTTATTTTATTGCCAGATTATTATTTTTGACATTGTTTATATGGACCATACATAATCTACATTTCAGATTTCGTGCTCGTTGCATAAAATGTTATGGGACCTAGTTGTCACCCAACAAGGGTCATGTACTGAAAATAATTCTCACACATTTGAATAGCAATAAATAATGCACCATGGGAGCGAATATAATAATGCAATGCTATGCTTGTGTGAACTGGGCAATTTGCACAGAATCACCATTTACTCCCAGTGTGTTTTCGCTAGTGTCTGCGTGTCTTGGGTTGTTTTTAACCGTAACCTGTAGAGAATTTATAGCTGCATCACAAATTTCCTCTTCTCTCCATGGCTGCAATTACCATGGAGTTTCACTGGAAAATTCTCTATGTGCAAATGATAGATTAATATTCACCTGTTGGGTAAAAAAGAAAAGAGAGACTGAATTAATCTAAAATAAAGTGTCAATGTGAAGGTGGCACGGCAGCTCCACTGCGGTTAAGGTTTGCAAAAGATCATGGCTTAAGCAATTAAAATGCAACTAAATCATTTGGATATTGGTAGAGAAAGATTGTGGTCACGGTTAAGAGAAACGATAACATTCATTTCAAGTTTTGTAAAGGGAGGCAAACTGCCACAGTAGAGGACAGTAATGGTCTGCTTAACCCATATTATTGTTAGCAAGTCAACAAACTAACATCTCCAATATAAAATCTCATGACAGTTTGACAGCACATCCAAAAGCAACCGGAAAAGGAACCATGTCCGTTCTGTTTTAGTGTGGCCCAAAGTCAATCATAAAGTGTGGAATTACAAGTGTCTCAGTGCAAGTCATGGAAGGGGTTTTTTTTTTGACGGAGAAAAATGAAACCATGTTACCCGGCGCCATAAGGTTTTCGATTTAAATGGTTACACTGTATGCTGCTGCTTCAGTGCTTTAAATATCCGTTCTTGTCTGCAATAAGACTGCTGTTCCACGGTGGTGGAAATGTCATGTCATTGATAAGAAGGCAAAAAAATCCATATCCATATATGATGATGATCACATTGCATTAGAGCCCTTAAATATTTAATAGGCTTTGAATTGTACGACTGATCTCTCCGGGGAGGTAAACATAACTATGTCAATAGTCTTTCTGCCACCAGCCCAGAATGTGTTTGTCTTGTACAAAGCAAAGAGAGCTGCCGTGGCCCTGGATCTATATTAACAGAGATTTTCTTTGGCTGGAGTGGTGGTACTTTACAACTGTACTGAGAGTCATCTGGTCACAGACCTCCGCTGCCAGGTGAAGGTATTAAAAATTGTTCTTGTGGAGTATTACCTCTAGTTTCCCCATTCTGATCGATTCCACTTTGAAAAAAACTCCTATGTCAAATAAGACTAGATTTTCGAGTCATGTTTGAATAGAAATCCATCCAGGATGTTGAAGAGTTATCACTGCAGCGTAATTGCACAGAGAAAATACATTATTTATGAGAGATTTAGCCTCATTAATCTGTGAAACGCTCTGAAAGTACGATCATTTTATTTTCTCATGACTTAGTGTTTTGCATATCTTTGCAGAGACATGAATTTGCTCTTTGATGCGCAGTCAGTTTCCTTGACTCTTTTTGTGAAATAGTGTTCTTTGACAGCTCTTCCCCAGTGCTTTCAATGAATCATTATCTGTGCCAATGTTTGCACTCAACCTGTCTTTTTCCTCTTTTGTCTTCCAGCTGCACACTGACCTCGATAGGGGGGAAAATGCCGTGAAGTACACTCTCTCCGGAGACGGGGCTGGTTCCATTTTCACAATTGACCAATCTACGGGGGATATCCATGCCTTAAGGAGTCTTGATAGGGAGGAGAAGCCTTACTACACCCTACGCGCTCAGGCTGTTGACATCGACACCAACAGGCCCCTCGAACCTGAATCAGAATTTGTAATTAAGGTTCAAGATATCAACGACAATGAGCCAAAATTCCTGGAGGGACCATATACGGCCAGTGTCCCTGAGATGTCACCAGTAGGTCAGTGACCTTCTGCAGTGACTTGTCCTGTCCATTACAGATAGAGACCCAAGTATTTGCTTAATTGACTAGAATGTCTTGCTCTGAAAGTTTTATTTCCCCTTCTTGAACTACAGAATATAAAAGTTTCCAGAGCATCACAGGTACAACCAGGGGGGGCAAAGCTGCTCCCCTCAGATTTTGACATTTCAGAGAACCAGTTATTCTTGGTGTGCCCTGAGTATATTTCACAGCTTTGTCTTTACACATTTCCCCCCAAGGAGAACAGATCAAGGTAATTCGCTGGGAGAATGGCTCCTCCTGATCTGAATGGCAATGAATCCTTCAAAACTCCCAAATCAGCAGTCTCTAGAGTATGGGTAGAAAGGAAAAACAACATAGTCTAGCTCCAGTGAGCACTCTAAATCATAAGCTGCTCTGCAACTGTAGAATCATAGAAGCTTTCAAGTTCTTCTTCAAAAACACATAGATTAAGAGATTATTTTAAAGAAAGCATCCATAAACTGATTTGAGTAGATAATCAATTAGATACTTGACAGTAAACTAATTAAATTTCAGTTTTTTTTATAATCTCATTAACATTTACCAGTATTAGTATTTGATGCTGAGCCGTCTACAACGGTATTTTTCTAAAACATTATTTGATTTGAAGTATGAGTGGATACCAACCATTATGTTTGACACTTTAAAGGGGGACTCCAGTGATAAAGTGTGTCACTTCCATAAAGTTGTATTTGTGTGAGACACATTTAAAAAGAATAATCAAAATCAAAGCAGCAGAGGCGGAGATATCCTGACTTTTACTCTCTAATATGAGTCATACCTCAAAAACTCAATCAAAAGCTTGGCAACAACGCCAAATCAATTTAACTGCAAAACATCCTTTTGTGTTCTGGAACTGTCAATTCTGACTTATTAGAAAACAAGTCTTAATGCACTTCAGGTTCAGAAATAAGCTTCACCCTCACTCATTACTATTGAAAACCTAAAAAAATCACAAGTGTCAACAGTAAGTGTTGACAAATTATGCAGAGTGACACCACTATCAGAAATACCTTATCTGAGAATGCACTCGTGAGTTTAAACCCGCCACAGAACAAGATGTGTTCAGTAAATATTTACCGCCGGTGCAAAAAAGGAATCAACAAACCAACTACAGTCTTTATCAATATTCACACCAGCAACACTTGTGTGATCAATGGGTTCATTAACTGTGACATCCCTCTTGTTGTCTCTATCCCCCTTTGGATGTTTTTATGTGAGCAAGGCAAAGCAGAAACTAAAAGTGAGAGATGCTGACCATAAATATGCAATAATGGTTGTTAATGAAGACTAATCAATGGCCAGACATTATAAATTCACTCATGGCAATAATTCAGAGACTCCCTTAAAGTGATAAGCGATTAGCTTATCCCAGACTCATTAAGAAAGTGACAGATTAAAAAAAGTATGTCAGTGAGTTGCCTGAAAGTATGTAATTACCACCAAATGTCTTAGGCTCGATGAAGTCGCTGATTTCACTTTGTCTCCAAACTCAAATATATATTTTTTATTTATTTAAAAAGTATTTGAGAGATTATCTGTCTCTATTAGATAGATTAAATGAAGATAGACAGAAATGTGGAAGAGACGGAGTCAAACCCAGGCCCAAAACATTTTAAATAGTTAACGTGAGACTTTTACATGTAACTCCGCAGAAGTCCATTCCCTATTAGATGCTCCCTCTTCCCTCTTTCTCTTCATATTTTAATATAAAATATGTATACATTGTGTATTGTTCTGTATGAATCGGTTTTCTCTGCATTGTATTGTGACATTACAGTAATTTGTATATTATTGCGATAGAAATAATATGTAATTAAGTCTGGACAGATAATCTATATTTTGCAAAACTCCGCATTCTCCTCCCCTGCAAATCAACAATGGCCTTTAAAGCCATTTCTTCCACCTAGTTCATACTCACACACCAGCTGTTCCATAGATGTAGGAATATAATTTATTTGTTTGTCGTCCTACACATAAAGTAATGGAAATGCAAAGGTGTCCGCCACGCTTTAGGGCTTTGAAACTTTCCTTACATCTGAGCTCATGGAGCTGTGGATATCTTCTCCCTTGCTGAACTGGAAATGTGTTAATGCATGATCTAATCTATTGTACATTTGTGTTGGAACACGCCGCGGTCCTTCTCTGGTAATCAGGCATGTGGCTTTGTTAGTAAGGATAGAGACACTAATCTCTCTCACCTAATGTTTTAATGCCATTGTTACCATCTGCTCAGACTGCAAAGCCTATTTAATATATAACAAGTTCTTTACATGTAAAATGTCTTCCCTCTGGCCTGGTGTCTCCTGTTCATACAAGCGTTCCACAAATCATGCAGTTGAACATTCTAGCATATTTAAGATGGCCAGATGTGAGTTTGTGATTGATACATGGAAATATGTGCACGTAGTCCTTCTGAAGAATCTGCCCATCTGCCCGAGAAACATCAGGCTTGTGTCTCAGAGTTATAAAATAGTCAGGCTGACAAGGCCTTTTCTTAATTCTCCTCAAACTGGAAACTTTGGGTTGAATTTCCTGAATTTGAATACGTGGTAAATAAGGACCGTGTGCAATGCCAGCGAGTTAAGGAGGATGAGCTGAGCCTCCAACAAGTAATTATTCTGTCCCTCTGACTGCAGGAGTTTGGAAGCCTGCCATCCTAATACTATTCTTGCCAGGCCCTTTGTTTATTTAATGGTAGCATTGTTTGGTCGCATAAGAGCTTTTTTTTTTTCTAAATAATGCCCACTTAGTAATGGTACAAATGTGCAACTTAAAAACATGCGGCAATCTCCGGTGCTGAAATGTATTTATTTTATTTAAAAGGGATCATGTACAGAAAATGTCACCATTTGATACACGACCAGAAAATGCAGTTCCTCGATTGGCCACTTGAGGCTGGCTCCAAAACCCGAGTCAATAGACCCCCATGTTAAAATGCCCAACTTTACTGCAGAATAAACATGTTTACAGCCTGGTTTTGGTCTCTATAGCTAATTCCCCCCTTCATGACAACTGTACGGAGGGTCAATTACTATATAAATCACCGTGTAAATTATATTAAGGCTTAAAGTTATGCATAATTGATGGCGTGGTCCGGAGCCACCCCAAATGAACTTCACAGCAGCTATTCAGCAAACCTATGGGTGACGTCAGGGAGACTACGTTCAGATGTTCTACAGTTTCTGCTCAAAACGTATAACAAGGAAAATTCAAGCACATCCCAACCCATCATTCCTCCTCCACACTCCTCCTCATTGCACTCTATCAGGGACTTTGACTGTTCAGTATTAGCTGTAGCTTTCTCAGCTGTGATTCATCATGCATTAGTGTCAGGTGAGATTGGTCAGTAAACTGATGGACTTCAAAGACTTTGGATTGCAGTCTCATGAGGAAACAAATGGAGTCAAAGTCAATGCGTCTTCCCACTGTTTTCCCCAGGGACATATGTGACGCAAGTGACAGCCACAGACGCGGACGACCCTACATATGGAAACAGTGCTAGAGTGGTATACAGCATCCTCCATGGCCAGCCATACTTCTCTGTTGACCCTAAAACAGGTAAAGCACTTTCAGATTTATGTGAGAAAATGATCATTCAGTCAGTGTAAAGTTCATAAGCATCTTCACATTTCTACTTTAAATATGCAAGTAAACAAAAACTACCTGTTTTATGTTCACCCGGCAATTGCAGCGAGGCAATCTTGCAGTGAAATGAGGTCATCTAAGCCAGTAGTCTTGACTGATATGTATGATTGAGTGTCTTCTAAACAGTGTGTGCAATATAATGTAAAGTGGGACAGTGCAAGCATACATCATGAGAATAAAACTGGTCCCAGAATTGACCCCCGGGCCAATCCACAAATCAGTGGGCCATAAAAGGACACATGCGCTCCATTATAGATGGTGAATTATTTATATGACAGGTATGAAATAAAGGGTCAATTGTATCTAATACTGCGTTTAAATCAAGCAGAATTAATATCAAGCATTTACAGGGTTTCTGCAGGTCCTTAAAAAGTCTAAAATTCAATTGCCATGCAACCCTTGCAGCTTCTTAACATTCAGAGTTTGTATTTAGCTACATTTATCCTGCTGATTGATATTACTATTGTGTTGTTTAAACACAGCAATACATTCATGTACTTCTAGTAATACTAGGACTTACTGTCATTCATAGGCTATTAATTGTTCTTCATTCTTCTGCTTGTATGACCGCAAAATAAAAATTAGCATATCATTTCTAAATGGTCTTAAAAAGGTTTTTAAAAGTCTTGAATCTAACATGTTGAAACCTGCAGAAACCCTGATTTAATATTATCAAAAAGCATTCAAATATAATATAAACATTCAGGAGGTTTGCTGAAGGAAGAGCTAGATGAAAAAGTGTCAGACAAAGTAGAGTACAGTAGATCTATATATGGTAGTTGCTGAAATATTTCAAAATGTCAGGTGAACCCACACACTGACAGTCTCAGCATCAAAAAAAAACTGCGATCTCAAATACCACCAGTGTCTTTCTGAATATTTGCATCAAGGATACTGAGGAGTCAGTGTTGTGTAGAGTTAGCAGGTAGCTTAAATTGAAAGCACCAAAAAAAAACACAATATCAATTTATGCTCAAGCAGTATTTATTAATCTTCCACATTATTTACACCTGCACTTTTCTGGTGTAACCGATTGGTGTCAAAGGGAGAAAATGGCAGTAAAAAGGTTGCAGACTGGCAGTGACTGCTCTAAATCTGAAATACCTTCGAACCATCAGTGTTTGCCGGCAGCGGGCTGCTGTTGGCTTCCCATCTGGGGCAGTTCAAAGCATATGAAAATAGGTTCACACATATCACACAGGCAGATACGGTGGAATCTGTTGCTGATTATGCCGCTCATCCCAGAGCTTCACAGCGCGCATACTGTGACTCTATTTCAAACTGATGCTGGAAAAAAAATCAAACTGTTAAAGTAAATGTTTGCCCTGCTGGGCCTGCATGTATCTCCAAACGCACATCAACGACGGGAACAAACACTGGGAGGAAAGAGGTGAGCAACGGGGTGGGGGGTGGGGGGGACGACAACATAAGTAAATCTTCATGCATGTCGCGGAATCATCAATCTCAGAGACAGACATCTGCCTTCCTCAAAACTAGGTGAGAGAAATTTAAACTAAATACAGTCTGTGATTTTATATTTACACATGTGAAGGGGCTGCGGATCAAATGCTACATCCTCACATCCTCACCATATTAAATGAAATAAGAAGAGGGGAAAAGTGCAGACCCAGCTACAGTATGCTGCCCGCTGCCTTTTAGCTTGCCAACCTCCAACGGACCTCGCTATTAATCTGCAGTACAAACTCTGATCTCAGGGTCTCTGATCCTCAGGTGAATCATTATATGGCTTCACCAGAGTTCCCTATTGAATGTCAAGTGTCTCCAGTTTGTGAAATGACCTCTATTTTATTATTGGTCGGAGCAGCTTCTTCCTGGGGAGTGAGCTCCTTTGGTGAACATACAGTATCTTGTGCATTTTGAGGTTAATTGTGTATTTAGCGTCGAACATATTTCAGGTTGATTTTATGTTTAACACTTTTTCCCTTTTGTCCTTTTATTTTTTTAGTCGTACTATCTATCGCTCACTCTCTTCACTTCCTCTATTTCTCACTCCTTTATTATCTGTGTGTCCTATTTATCTTGCTGTACACCAGGTGTTATAAAGACAGCCTTGCCCAATATGGACAGAGAGGTGAAGGAACAGTACCAGGTATTAATCCAGGCCAAGGACATGGGGGGCCAGCTGGGGGGGCTTGCCGGGACCACCACCATCAACATCACCCTCAGCGATATCAACGATAATCCACCCAGGTTCTCTAAAAGTAAGTGGCCCTTGTAAATAATTGAAAAAAAATTGGAAAATAATTGCCGCTTAACAACACCAACTTTCATTTTAGTAAAACATTAATAATGCAGATGACCTCACAGTATGCAGGCTCACACATTTTATGATAACGAAATAAACACTGTGCAATTACAACAGGGCAGGGGGTATTCATCATGTCTACTCTTGTAATTGTTTTTCATTATTTGTCATTATGCGCTGTCGTAAGCATAGTCCTGTTTATTTAGCATGATTGCATGGAAGTAGGATTGCTGTTATTTCGCTCATGGGGCCTCCTTCTATATTTAGATCAGGTTTGAGCATGAGGCTGCTGCACCAGGGATTGAGTCAGTGTATTTAAACACTGTATTCCATCCGGTATTTTGTCCAAGCAGCTAAACCAGATTAATTTGATTGTACCGTTCACCAGGTCATGTAACAACCCAAGCAGAAAAAAAATATATACTCACTACTGTAAACATGTTGATCTGTGAAAGCCTCTCTACTTATACTAAGCACTAAGTATTAAATCGTGTGAATTCTATTCCAAAATCAGCAAGCGTATGAAAGGAAAGCAGAAATACTGTTCTGTATTGATGCAGTCTCTTCAGGTATTTTGAAGCGACACCGAGTGCTCTCCTCTGAATGTAAATACATGCAGTCAGACGGTCAAGCTCCTTTGGCTGCGAGGAAAAGATGATATTTCCATAATGCTGTCACAGCACAGAGGTGTGGGCCAAGTATGGCGGCTCCTCTACCCTGTCCCAAATCC
The DNA here is from genome assembly GCA_943593645.1 of Bovichtus variegatus. NCBI lineage: Eukaryota > Metazoa > Chordata > Actinopteri > Perciformes > Bovichtidae > Bovichtus > Bovichtus variegatus. The sequence goes on from CALSCE010009502.1 coordinate 5,763,708, forward strand.
TCTCTTTGTTGTCTTCTCTCTTCCATCTGTAGAAGGCTTACAGGTGAAATAAAAAAAAATAATAAAAAAAGTGTGGCGGCCATATTGGAGGACCTCATCAGATCATTCAGTTTACTTATAATATTGCTGCATGGATCCATCCCACATCTGTCTTTTCCAGAAATCCCTTTTTTTCCCTTAGTTAATATAGATTAAATATTTGTAAACCCTCAATCCCCTGAATGAACCTTTTTGATGGGACCAGATGTGGTTGCAACTGCACTGCCTGCAATGGTCGTGACTAATGGGCGTGTATTAACTGCATGTTAAATTATCCTAGAAGCTGAATGCACTGACAGTGCCATATAACAGCTGTTTGTTGACTTCTCTTAACCTGCAACTCACCCTGTTTTGGCACTGGCACTATGTCCTGTCCTTCAAAGGACATTAACCTTAAAATACTTTTCAAATGAATGCATGTCTTTGAAAGTACTTGATTATTTATTGAAATTTTAGCATCCAAATTCATCCATATGCCTCAGCTCCCCGTTCAAAATCCGAGGATCAACACTGAGGAAAAGCAAAGATTCAAAGTAAAATTGAGGAATAACAAATGAGAGGGAGTGCAATAACACCAACAGCAGTACCAGTATCTCGTCGTATAGCTAGCAAAACCTCAAGTATAGTATTGATTTTAAAGAACATTTAAAGCAACATTATCCAAGAACCAAAGCAAAGACTGGCTGTTTTGGTTTTGTTTCAGTGCATTTGTTTAGGTCCTCCACCAAGAGAAATAAATCTCCTCTCTCCGTTTCCACCTTTCGAGTGCCCAGTGTCTGACACTATGACATTTATGTTCAAGTTCATTCATCACCGAGTTTGATGCCATTGTGTGTCAAGTAGCACGATCCTCAGGCGGCGCTTGGAGGAGACTCAAACATGCCTTTCTCTCCTGCACATCGTCTTCCACCTTCTTAGGGTTTATTTGTCATATAAGGGCCAAATAAATGACATTCCATGAAGGGAATAATGTTTGTCGAGAGCCGGTCTTGGCTTATTCTTTGTTGCAGCGGTGAAATGTGTCAGGAATTAGTTTAATCAAACGGAGGTTAGGGTTAGGGTTAGGGTTAGCGCGACACTGTGATTATGAGGACCCGTGGAATTTTACTCTTTTGGTTCCAATGAATATTCCCAAATAAATGTGGTGTAACTGTTGACATGGCACCAGTTTCAACATTAATGTCACATGGACTTCCTGACATTTCTTGACCTGACAGGATTCCTTACACAGAATGACAGGCGTAATTACCCTCAGAACACTCTTAAGTCCTCAGAATAATATGGACACGATTATAGTGTTACTGAATTGCCCATGGCACCTCCATGATGGCGCCAGGTGTTCGCACTAGATTTGTAATGCGGCAGTAAAAACGTGTCATGTCTCTGGCATGAGCAGAGTATATTGTTCAAGCCGCTATCCTTCTCAGAGAGTAAAGAGAAACTCAGAAAAAGATTAATTTACCACCTAGTGTCAGGTGTGGGTGATAATCAATCAATCCACAGTTTGTTTGCTTGTAGATTTCTTTTCCAAGTCCTCAGCAGTGACTTCTGCTGTTGGGAGTATCAGAGGCCCCGAGGCTCTTGTGTTCGTGGATCATAGGTTTAAGCCTGCCAATGACAAGGAGCTGTGGAGCCTTGATGTCCAAGCACGTCAAAATGGAATAATGTCATGCCCATAGCTACAGGGCTGACTTCAGACAGAGCATATCGCCTGCTTGCCTTTAGGTGGATAAGACACATAAGGGACAGAGGATGTGAAGAGCTCAGTACCTTCCATCCGATGTCAAGTGATGATAATTAATGTATCCAGTCTGATGTTTGTTTGTTTGTTTGACAGGTTTCTTTCATCTACGAGTTCCTGAGTCTTCTACATTGGGTTCTGCTGTTGGTAGAATCAAAGCCCATGACTTGGACATTGGGAAGAATGCTGAAGTAGAGTACACCATTGTGCCAGGTGATGGAGGCGCCATGTTTGACATCACCACGAATGAGCACAACCAGGAGGGGATCATCATTCTCAAAAGGGTAGGGAGTCTCAGAAACTCTGACAAAAATGTTCATCATGTACCATGAATTATCATACAAAAAAAAACAATATTCAGTGTCATTAACAGAACACAATAACAAATAAGACTTGTGCTGCGTTGCATTCACGGAAGCTTGATATAAATCGAGGAAAAGTAAAAAGTGAAAGGACTACTATTGGTAATGAAAATGGTATTAGGCATGGTTCTCTCTGCCTTAAATCTAAATAAATAAAAATAAAAGCCCAGGCCAGAATTTATATGCCACATGAGAGCAGCGCAGGAAGGTGACAACACACAGGACTCACAGGACTCACATGCACTCACATGCACTCACATGCACGCGGGGCTTACCCAGCTACCAACTGAAAGCGCATACGAGCTTGGATTACAGCACAGTGTGACATAATTATCTGCTCAGGACCACAGTACTCCACTATATCTTTATCTGCTACATTAACGCTCTGAATGCCATATGTAGAATGTGTTTTATATTCAATCTTACTGCGAAATATATATATATGTATAAATATTTATATATATGGAAAAAAGTGCTCTAAGAGGTTCATGCAACATTATAAATCACATCACATCTGGACGGCACCATAGCTAGTTATGTAAGTCAAACAATCTGACAATATGAATGCCATAGTTTTCAAAAAGTACTTAAGTAAGGCATACAGTAGCAGAGTTGCTGAAGACAAAGCAACGCGTCTATTGTTGCGGTTATTAGTTGTATACTGCATTTGAACTTTGGTATTTCTTTAATGCTGCAGAGGCTGTTTAAATCCTGTCCAGCTCTTCCATGTAACAGGCAGAGAGGTGGGATGTAACACATGAGAAATAAAAAATCTGGCAACTATGTGTTATATTTACACCTCGAAGCTTCACACTGCTACAGTTTCGAATGGTGCAATCGTTTATAAATTATATTTTATTTTACATTTACAGATATTCAAATAAATATTAGAATAAATAAATCCGAACAAGTGTGCGATGGTAGCTTTGTTGTGTTGCGTAAGGCTGCACCAGCAGGACACTTGGCAGGTATGAGGCTGAACCTGTGATCTCTCAGTTGTGTGATGTTGCTCTCTAACTGTTTGTCTCCTTGCTGCCTTTGCCTTAAAGCACAGCTCAGAGCAACGTAATAGCTCTCTCTGAGTGCCTGTGCTATATAAAGCATTAACTCAGCATGTCAGGGCTCATTTACTATGCCATATGTTTCTTTTGCTAAATGGATTAATACATCGAGTGCATCGTGACCCACAGCATGAGGTCTTGCCCTTTGGTTGCACTATCTTTGAACCACAGAGCTAAAATATCTCATTTACTACCAACTTTCATTTGTAGGGCAATGATATCGCTGCAGAAAACAGACAAGTGGCACAAAAGCACCAGTGAAATGTATTACTTCTAGGATAAACCCTTTGAGATCTATCATCTCATTTTCAAGGGGGACACACAACTGCCAGAGGTGAAAGAAAAAGGACATTACAGCCGCAGACTAAAATTAGAGGCAGAAATAGAGCGATCCAGCCAGTGCAATGAGTACCAATCTACTAAATAGCTTGGCTCTAATAAGATTTATTATGTATTATTATCATACATACTTAAAATAATATCATGACCTTATGTCCTAAGGATGTTAGGAGTGAATTAACAATTTATGGATATTTCATTTCATTTCAAATATACCAAAGTGCAGTTTTCTCTAAATACTTCCATTAATAACCATACCAATGTTAAACTTGTTTAATAGGACTAATAATAAAGAGCATCACAACTGCTCCATGGAAAAGCCTGTCAGAGAATTCCTTCATCAATCTTAATGTCATCTTTCTTTAATATATTCCTCCCCTCATGTATTCTCAGCTCTCCTTAGGGTTTACCTTGTTATACCATAAGGTCCAAACACACTGAACAGAAAGATTGTTATTCTTCTACCCACTGGCTTGACTGCAGAGTGCAAGAGCAAGATATTATTTCTCCTCGGACATTGAAAGCATTCAGCTCTCTTGACAGCGGGCGATAATGTGCTTTTATGAGCAGAGAATGAAAGAGTCGCAGCATCGTCTCATTAACGTTCCAGGAGACTACACACCTACTTTTAAGATTGTGATAAACGTGCGACATAAAGGGCATTATTAAGATCATTTGCATTAAGGAAAGCCTCATTAGAAGGACTCCTTGCCCACATTGGGCCGTATTAATCAGAGTGTAAGTGCTCTGTAAAGAGGAATCTGGGCTCGCAGATGTTGCTTTGCCTCTCTAATCTGTCTGCTATACTAATGCATCAAGCATCGCATGCTAGCCATGTTGGAATGTAACTAAGTACATTTACTTAAGTACACTTTTAAGGTACTTGTACTTCACTTTAACGTTTCCATTTTATGCTACTCCACTACATTTTGGAGGCAATACTTTTTACTCCACTACATGTATTTGATAACATTAGGTGCTCGCTACTGTGCAAATGTATACATAAATCAACTAATAAATGATGATGTATTATTATAGGTTAGGCTACCCAGCAGCAAATCAGGTAATTAAAAGCATCCCCACCTTTACCAGCTGCAACAATAAAATGAGGTATAATGCATCATTAACTATAAATCCGTAATATGAAATATATTAATCTGAAATGTGCAAAATGAGTACTATGCTAATACTTTTGTACATTCAATGTTGAATGCAGGACTTTTACTTCCAACAGAGTATTTTTACAATGCAGTATTGCTACTTTTACTTAAGTCAAATATGTAAATATTTCTTCCATCACTGTTGGTGTGCAATGTGCAGTTTCAATAGTTTACAAACTTCTCTTTGCCATTTGGAGCCACGACGGCTCACGCGTCCACAATTCTGCCAGCGTTCTGCGAAAACACATCACGTCAGTATCACTTCAACAACTGGCAAATGTTTGGCTCAGTGTCTCTGAATGTGTCATGTAACAGTTAAGAAGCACAATAATGTGAATGTGTTGAAGTCAGTAGGTTTCGCCCACACACCAAACTGCTCAGGTGCACATATTCGCAATTCCTCGTGTACTCTCACACATGAAGGAAAACATACACAAATATAAGCTTTCAACCTGCTGTTTTGTTGCATGCACAGTCAGAATTTCTCACACAATCCCTTGCACATTGATTCCTTCATACCTGGTACTGCATTCCCCTTTGGCAGGATGCAGCAGACCCCTGCGGTGAATGTAAATGCCCTTTGTTGTCAGTGCTGTTGAGGTTCAACAGAAAAAAAATGACTGCAGAGCAATGCCAAGTTTGCATAATGCAACAGCCACAAAATATCTCTGCGATACAATAAAGGAGAAAAATGTTAATGTCAGAAAGTGAAGATCTTTGTAAGCAATGCTCTGATGCGTGGATGAGATGGATTTATTTTCTGGAATGACTTTTCTTCTTATTCTCCCAAAATGCCGTTTGAGTTTTGGCTACATTGGCACCTGAGAAGTGTGTCATTATTTCCAAAATACATAACATACTTCAATTGAAAGCATACAGAAAAAGTCACAACTTCTGCTTTACCATCATGTCAGCAATAATCATTATTATTTATCAAAATTTGACATCCTATCTTAATTAGTTGAGTCTTATTCTATCATACAACATGTCATGACATGAATACAATACACAAGCTGAAACTAAATTCAAGTTTGTTGAATATTAGAACATTACAGGATCATTTTTTCTTCAGACTTCCTCCAACACTTTGCAGCTGTAAACGCAAATTCACTTCTTGAACATTTCACATTAAATTCTGCCTTTTTCATGTAAACTCATCTCAGCAAAATACCTTTAAGGAGTGGTAATGTATCTGTTTTTGCAACTTGTTTCATTTCGGAGATATCGCATATATTTCGTCTGATTGCAAGTAGCCAGCCAATTCTTTCTGTTTCTGTGCCTTTCAGGGTATTTCTGATGTAAGTGGTTTTTGGGGGGAATGCAAATCGGAATCTGTTTTCCTGATGTATCAGACTCTGATATTCTTTAACGGGTACATTTTTAGTACATGCCCCAGCAAACAAGCACACAAAGGTGTGTGATCCTTTGATCCCAAAAATATGCAGCTAAGTGAGTAATTGATTCCCTGCTCAGTGTAAGAGCTGCCTCAGGAGGCTCTGTGCATGTGTATAATCACATGCACACTTCTGTGTGTAAATCACGTACGTGCCTACATATATGTGCTTTGTTTTCACACTGGCATGGCTATAGATCATTGTAAAGTGACCTTCTTATTGACAGTAATGGTATGAGACATCAAGCAATTATGATGTAAATGAAGACAGTTATTTGTTTACATGTATACCTTCAATGGATGGGCATGCATCTTTCCTCCTATTGTTCTACCTGCGGCGTTTGATATCCTGCCATATGACAACAAGGCAGTGGGATGTATTCCCTCCAGTTGTAAGCTACTGCACAAAGGCATTGTTGTGGGGGACATTCTGAGCCCCTTTAACTGACCAACCCCCCCCCTACAGTGTAATTCACTGAACAACACGTGCCTCTACCCATGTGGGATTATGATAGGACATGGACAGAGTGAGAAAGAGGGGAGAGAAAGGATAAGCTGTGCCTGATGAAGGTGTGGGGAGTAGGTAGCTGGAGATGAAGCCTTTATGAGTTGTTCACTGTGTTCCCAGAATACTGACCCGCCCACAGACTTGTCTTATTTGAGATTGGTGGAATATCCCCGGAGACAGGTGTGCAAATGTGTGCAGACAATCCCTCTCTCTACCCCTCTCCCTTTCTCTCTGTCTCTTTCTTTTCCTTTTGACTTCCTTCCCTAGCAGCGGCGTCGACAAATCACAGCAGGACAGAGACGAAAGCCACATTGTACACAGAGCAGAGTTTGGCAGACCCCAAATTAGAGACTTAGGAAGGTTGGTTATGATAAGAGGATCAGGCTGAGTAATGGGTTCAAAGGATGATCATCTGTTTCCCAGTCTGACGATACAGGGGGGAGAGGAAAGAAGAGGCACAGAGGCATGGAGGGGGTTTGCACATCCCATCTGCAAAACATAGGATTATGGGAGACAATAGGTAAATCCACCGATGAATTCCCAGGGAAACGTTCAGACAAATGTGTGCACACAGAGCGACATGCTATACATGGAAAAGCAGGACACGGCCACATTCAAACACTGCTTTACTTACAGTATATGGAGAGCAATAGCGCTCCCACACACACACACACGTTGGCACGTCGGCATGATAACCTTGGGCTGTGTTGTTAAAGTTACTTTAAGTCAGATTAAATGCTGTTTGTCCCTTTCCATGTTTATTTACCTCCTCCTGGGAGAAGAAAAGATGGCAGTTATGCGTAATTGAAATGTCTAGTTCTAGGCCGAGAGGAGCGGCATTGTTAAGCATGTGTGGCATCATATTTGCTGGCTCACATTCAGGGAATCCATTTTAATGCAGGACTATCTCCTCACTGAACAAACTGAATGCCCCCAGCAGCCACAGTGCATTGAGTAAAGAGCATTTGCTGCAGGACCTTTTGGCACTGCCTCCAAATCCATTGCCGGAGTGTCAGAGGGGTTCAAAAAAACATGAAGTGCCGGTGACTTGTGTAGTGCAAAGTGCTGCATGTACACTTCAGCCTTTAGCATTTAACGGTAAAGTATTTAAAATATATATATATATATATATATACATATATATAATGATCATGTAAAATAAATGTAAATATTTGTTGTGGTTGTTTGTTTGTGGTTTTGTTATGGTTTCATCCCTGGCTTCTCCTGTCTACATGTCCTAAAACAAGACACTGATTGTAAAGCACTTTGTCGCTCTGAGGTTTAAACGTGATCTAATGCAGCTCATTTACCAGGTGTTTTGGTTTCTTTTTGGTAAAAATCACATAATGCGTTGCGTTATATGTTAAAGATGCAAAAATAGCACAATAGTACAACAAGAAATTAGTTTCTGCTCAGTATAAAGTAAATGATATAGTGTCCGTTAGGGAGTAGCAAATGAGAGACAGACAAGGGAGAGATTTGTGCCACAGCCAGAAACTGTTTAAATGTTTCAGCACCATGGACAGAGACAGAAAGAGACAGTTTGAAAAGTTCAGAATGATGGAGGGAGACAGACTATTGCAACTCATTTAAAAATAAGTGGATATGTTGGATCACTGACACAAGTCCAAGCCCACTGATCCCAGACCAGCTTAATGTGTTAATGTGTCCTATACAAGTATGCAATTGGTTTACCACGACAGACTGATTTGTTTCAAGATTTTGCTCTAATTAAGAAAAGTGGCCGATGATTCCTCCAGCTTGCATAAGGTGACATTTTTCCAACTTCCAAAGAGCAGCACCTTCAAGTGATTAATGTTGAAGTGTTGCGTAGCAGAGGTTGTCACCAACAGCGTGCCACCAGCAGCGTGGAAAACTGATAAACATTTGCATACAAAACATGCCACTAATTGCCTGGATTGCCTTAGCTCAAATGTGGCCCAATTTAGACTTCCCTAAAGTCATAACGATTGGCAGTACTGAGGCAAGAAGCCCTTTTCATCCTTGCTGCCATCAATTAAGGACTTAATTTCACTAAAGTCAGACGGTGACTGCAGTCTAATTTCTCTATCAGAAATGTCATTACTGGGCTGTTTGAACGGTTAATCATTTCGGAGAATGAAAGCTGTTACTGCCTTTCAGTCTTGATGAGACACTACCAGCCAGTAAAAGAAAGTAATGGTTAAATGACAAAAGAACAAACTGCTAACTTGACTGCAGGCCAGAAAACAGTGAGGAATGTTGGTTGAATACTAAAGAAGACAAAGGGATTTGGTCCGATATAGTTTGCAGCTTACGCAAGGACACATCCATGCATTGAAAAATGACAAAATGTCCTTACATTGTGAAAGTGTCTTAAACATGTAATCTCTAAATTGCCACGGGGTGATTGATGGCAATGCATTATAGCTTAAAACTGATAGCACTGAGAGCTCATCCGGCGGCATGATACCAACTGAGCCTTGCTCACAGATAGGAGTTGAAACCAATCTATTGATTATGGTGCAGAATGTTCCAGTGGGAGGTGAAATTAGTTATTTTCGGCTCTGGTGTGAAAGAAGTCAAAAGAAATAGAAAAGAAGGAAACAATACCTGAGAACAACAGGAGATCCAGGTGCCCCACACAGATGAATAACACCTCACCAAGCAACCGAGCAGGGAGCAATGTGTGTGTGCATGTCTTTGTGTCTGTATGTGGTTATGCATGTGCTGTGTGTGAGTGAACGAGTACGAAGAGAGACAAAGAGGAGAGGGTTACAAATAGGTGACTGAGGTGGTGCTAGTCGATGAAGTGCCTTCTCTCTTGTGGCCCGGGGAGGCGTGGGTGTAATAGATTAAAGTAGTGTCTCGGGGCTCATCCCACGGCTAACCCTGTCCTATTAAGAGTGGCAGTGTGAGTCTTTCACAGTCACTCCACTCCACTGCAGTGTGGACAGGGCTGCTGGCAAGGCTCTCAGATGGCACTCCACTGTTGTGAGCACTGGGGGGATGGAGATGCTTCGAGGCAGCCAAGGACACAAACCGATGTGACTGATGGCAGCACAATAAAGTGAGCATCTCCTCTCCGCAGTGCTAAGACCCCCCCCCCGGTATTAAGAGGGACATCAAATCGTTCTCTGGGGCATGTAAGCTTTTCTCTGCTCATGATAAGCTCATTGTGCTCTGTGGTCAGTTGACTGCTTATGGCACAATGGTGGCTAGAGGACTTTAGCATTCTTCTGCATGGCAGAATCTTGCTGAACTGTCAGTCAATGACTGCAGTGACCTCATAAAGAAGTCACTCATTCACAACAGAGACGTCAGGCCAGACCGAACCACTGAATCATAATTGCTTATCTCTAAATCTCAGTGGAATGTTTACCTTGAAGCGGCTTTGCGCAGAATGAATGTGTTTAGCTTCATTGGCCATTATTTTTGCAAGCCAACAGGCGAATCTTTCACTTTCAGAAGGTGGGCGCAGTCATATGGGATCAGGAGGTTTCGGCCTCATGAGAATCAAACATCTAGACATGGCCTAATGTTGCCGTTTGGAGAAATGTGTTGGCGCTCACAGCTGCAAAATGTGTGATATTTGAGGCATGTTTGGCTTAGCTTTGAATTACCCTCAGAGGATAAATCACGTGAGTGGGTGTTAATGATTCATAAGTGGCATTGTAAATATATAATACCGTAGTAAATGGATTTAAGGATGCTCTGCATATCACAGATTAAACAACATTTGCATTTTTCACTCTATTTAATCGTCAGCCTCTTCAGGTAATACCTGTGTTCAGCACAGACAAATGAAATCAGCCTGCTAAGGACTTGCTGTGCAGTGATAATAATTCTTCAAGGGGAAAGGCACCCATGGGTGTTGGCAGAAGACCGTCCCCCATGTTGTTGGGTGTGCGTAGCTGAGGTGAAGAGTATTGATCTGATGTTGTAATACTGAACTGACACACAAAGAAATGGAGCACCTACTCAGTATGCATATCATCCTGCTTCTCCCATCCTCAAAATAAGCAGCAAGCTGAGGAAACCACTGCAGCTCACACTTTATACTGCGGTGCGAGCAAGCTGTGGGGGAGGAACCGGAAACCAACCCCAGTATCAAGTGAGGAACAGATTTCAGTTTGTGGATTTCCTCTCGTCATACCTCAGCATAGACATAGTCAACTAGCACATCCATTGTTCAGTATTCACACGTTAGAATCTCAAGACTTTTTGAAGCATAATACTGTACCTGAGAGACTCTGAAGCCTTGATTAGTCCCCTGTTCTAAATTTACAAATTCCCTTGGAACATAACAGGTTCAATTGGCAAGCAAAAAAAAAGTTCCTTCATTCAGTATCACTGCCAGTGCAATGAAGGTGCACATTTACATATCAAAGGGCGCAGCACCATGTCTAGAATTTCAAGTGTGTTCTGTTGTGATGTTGAAGAGCAGCAGCACTGACATGAGAGGAACTCGGTCTGTCCTCCTTACAAATTCCTTCGTTGATACACTTCCTTGTTGTGTCCACAGTAACCCATGAAAGGTGCATAACAACTGAAGCGGTAATGACACTTCAAACGTGTAATTGAACATGCATAGGTGTATGCAACTTGTTTAAGGATAATATATGTGTGTATACGTGTAATTCTTACCCATAAAGCGCTGGTTCTGAGCGCATAAGTAGGTCATCTTGCAGGAAGAGGGGAAAACGCAAAATGATACATGCAATGAATGGCCGTTTTTCCTTCCTGGGAAATTTCCCCTATGGCCTCCAGATCTGATTTGATTCTCCCCAAGTCAAGCGTTGAAACATTAGCACGTCTTCTCATTAACTCAGAGTTTCTCATTACCCCCTCCTGGCCCCATTTTATTCCTATTTAACAACAGATATCCCAGAAATACTTGGACCATTGTGAATCTCAGGCACATTAAAAAGGCAGTGAAGCTCTCAACGTTAATGTTTTACACCCAAACCAGAATATGTAAATGAATGTGTGAGATGTGCCTGGCAGTTAATCATATGGCTGTCCATGCATTGTTCCATGGGTGTCAGCAAGGCTTCTCCATCTGCTGAGAAAAGAGCTGCAATGGGTTCCTCCGTTGTTGTCGCTTTTCTCTGCTGCTACTTAATAAATACCTACCATAACTGATAAATTACTACACTGTGAAGTATATATATATATATATATATACACATATGTCAAACTAAGTAAGAAAGGTTTTATTATGAGTTGAATTGTGTGATCAACGATTGTACAAAATCCTCTGACATATATGTGTGATTTCATTCAGTGCAGAGACTTTTCAGGTCATGTAACACTCCCTCTGCTGGCGACAAGGCAGGCACTCAACTCTTTACCAAAGAGATGAAATCTGTTTGAGTTTGTTGATAATGTTAGCTTATTAGCTACCTAATCAAGGCATCTGGTCAACTAAATGACAAAGAAAACTGTTGTCAGAGTTCGGGTATGTGATTTGCCCGTCCACTATTCATTATTTCATTCAAAAGTAGCCGAGGGGAGGGCACTGGGCAGGCAGAACAGGGCCGTGTTTAGTGCCTCACTATAGGGCTGTAACCAAAGGTCTCTTTTTACTGCAAAAATATTTGATATGCATATGAAGTATGAGCTCATACAACCTTTGTGTGGCAAACACAGCCATCCCCGCCGCCTCACTCACACGTGACAAACAGTGTAGAAACACACTCGGCAACTTTCTGGCTAGACTTAGCCACTTCTCCGACCCCTTTAGTGACATGCTGCTCAGAGTAAACTCAGCGGCTCCTCTGACAGCAGCACAACAGCGTCTCTCCCTCCCTGACTGTGGTTCAATGATTAACACATGTACTTTGCATGTAAATAAGGTGCCAGAGTGCATAAAAAAAACATCGAAATACAGCTTGTTTATCAAAATGTATCCGGTGGAAGGACCCCCTCAGGCTAAGCCCCAGTGTTTATGTTATGTTTACTCATGTCGCTCTGCTGGTACCACAATCGCATACACATCCCAGGCTGCAGCCCGGGTCTGTTGTCCCTCTGTGACAGAGAGAGCTCAAAGTGTCATGGCAACTCCTGTATACCAACCCAATCACAACTGAGTTTTGACAAAGTATAGTTGTGTTTCGGCTTTATGATGCTGAATTAGCTCGCCAGCTATTTAGAGTTATAGCAAGGTAATTGTATTCTGAGGTCGTGCGATAAGGCTGGAAGAGCAAAATCTTAAAAATGTCTCGTCAAACCCCTCACTTCTGGCATCACTGAACTTACCTGCATCTAAATAACATTTGTCATGCTCGACAATAAATTTGGAATATTATTTATGAACAATAATTTGTCAAATGTAATTTGTCATCCAGGATGCCGGTTGTGCTTGCTCAGAGATTTGTGTCAAAACTCTGTGTGTGTGTGCGTGTGTGTGCGTGTGTGCGTGTGTGTGTGTGTGTGTGTGAAAGGAGCAACCTCCACTACACAGTTTGTCTTCGGGTAGCAGAGGATTACATGAAAACGAGACAGTTATAAAGTGTGAGAGTTTGGGCCTCTATCCGAACTGTGGTGATGCAGCATGTTGAGATGGAAAGCATCTCCCCGTCCCCAGTGAGATTCTGGCTAATGAAGCCTGGTGTACGCCTCCTGCTGTCCACCTCCCCAGCAGCGCCTCCTCCTCCTCGTTCTCCACCTGTGCGTGTGTTTCAGCTGAGCTATGCATGGCTGTCTACATGTGATGTTTCAGGCCCAATATGATGTAGCCTACAGTGCAAGAGAGCCTCTCAGCTTTTATTTATTTGTCTCTTATTTCAAGCTACTTTGTTTTTTCGGGACTGGTTTTGAATCACATAAATTCCAAATAATTAAATGTTTTAAATACATAAGTTTTCATTTCCATGTCTAAAACTCGCTCTTTGAGAAGCACAAGTACATGGAGTTCCTTTTGATGCTGATTTGATGATTTCCAACAATTCTCTGGAACCAGCAGGGAGATCAGTAATCTGAAACAATGACTGCTGTAAATTTGAAGCTTCTTTGTAGGTGCAAGTTGACGGGAAGTCTTTTAGTTTGATTGTAGCTATCAGCATTTGAATGACACCCGCAATGAATTCCATTTTTATATGTGACTGTTGCTTTAGGGAGCTTGCTCCCCTCACTGTGTTGTCACTTCTTGAAAGAGATTGAAAGGGACAGAGTGTATTTCCTGTTGAAGGATCTTATAGCTGTGCCTAGCCAGTTGCATCTGGCGCACTGTAATCAAACCAATCATGGTGGTTGATGGTCAATGATTGCTTTCAGATTGGCTTGCCTTCACATAGCTCTCTTTTTTTCTTCTTTTTACGGACACCTGCTGTAGCAGCAAGACTGTGAAACCATGGAGATGGAGGCGAGACAGAGGGCTTGAGAAGCATCTGCTACCACTGTGAAATCACAACTGCACAGCCTCTGATCATTCCTGGTGGTTAGACTCTAATTAGAACGCTAATTCATGTGCATTTAATTTGGACAGATGACTGGTCATATTTCTCTTGCATCGATAAAAGCTTTTTTTCCCTACACCCCCCAGTGCACCTCCCCACTCACATTGACTGTGTCTCTACATAAGGACATTTCGCTGTGCCATTACCAGCTGTTTTCACTTGGTGTCGTTTTGGAACAACATGCCAGAGAAGCCCAAGTCCTGAGGCAGGAAGATAGCATTGCTGCCATAGTGGTTACATGTTAGTCAATTTGAAATACACCGAAAGGAATGTCTCTCATGTGACTCCAGGCCAACAGAGCGTGACCAACTGCAAGCTCGCCAAGTATGGTTGGTCACACATGAGAGGGCAGGAGACAGGCAGAAGCACGAACACGGGTGTCACTGCTGTCGGATGTTTACACCTCAGTGGCAGACATGCCGAGGATGCATATTCCACCCTTCGCCTTTGACTAATTGACCCTGAGCTGATATGTCAGAAGCTTGAGGAGGTAGAACAGATGAACCCCTAAGCTGTTGTTGGGGGAACTCGTGTAAAGGTGCGTAGTTCTGCTGAACCAAGAAAGTGCAGCTTGACTTCCTCACTGAGGGGGGTGAGACATTAACTTGGTCAGGACCTGCAGTGTGTGTCTCGCATAAAGCCCTGTACCACTATTGACTGTCATTTAAACGATAAAAGATATGTGTTATCATCACCTGTTTACAGCTTCAGCTCGGCTCTTCAGGCGGCTAAGAACAATGTAATTTCAGTGTGTTTTCAGTTACATAAGCATCATCCGAACGCTGGGATAGATTTGATAAGAGGAGGCTGATGTTGGCGATAGGTATCAGTTACTCATCCTTGAAAATGCTCGACTAACACAAATAACAAACTTGCTGCCAGCACTGACGCTCACGTTCAGTTACTGAATTCCTTCAAGTGCTCTCAGCTCGTACAGGATGAATACTACAGAGACAGGAAATTATAGCAGGAGTGCTGACGATGTGCTAAACCGCAACATGATTATGATTTCAATATAAATTGTAGCTGTTAACTGAACTCTTTTATGTTTTTCTTGTAGCCCCTGGACTATGAAAGCAAGAAGGCGTACACCTTTAAGGTAGACGCCTCCAATGCTCATCTGGATCCACGATTTCTAAGCTTTGGGGCCTTCAAAGACACAGCAACAGTGAAGATTAACGTTTTGGATGTGGATGAGCCCCCGGTGTTCAATAAGCCCTCCTATATGATGGATGTCTACGAGGACACGCCGGCGGGCACCATCATCGGAGCGGTGACGGCACAGGATTTAGATGCCAGCAGCAGTCCAGTCAGGTAAAGTTAAAGTCTTCTGTGTAAAACAACATACACTTTACACACAAATTCTGGTTTGGTGTTACATTGAAACGCTATCAAATCACAGCAAACTGAATGCTTTAGTTAATGACATCCAGTCCTGTAAATGTTTTCAAATGGTAAAACTCAATGTGGTAAACTTTGCTGTACATAGGGGTCAAGATTAAAACGAATAAAGAGTGCCAGCGTAACCTGCAGTTTAAAGAAGCGTTATGTAGTCTTAGTGAGGGAAAGTAGGCCCTGGATCTGACTGCACATCTTCATCTTGAGAGGCTTTACTATTGAATCAGATATCCCTCGTTACTCCCGCGAGGATAAAAGAGCTAAAGGAAGAAGGACTGTGATACTGCAGCCAGTGATTGAAGGTTTTAGAACTGTAATCCATTCATCAATGTTCCCAGTCTCCATTCATTAATGTCATCATGGCTTTAATCTTGAGAGTATCGTCAGCTTTACTCATCAGACGACCAATCAATCTATGTAGAACATTTGACATTGTCATGTAAAACCTACTTGCTTCGCCTTTTGGCAGCTCAGGACGTGTTGGCAACGTTATTTTACAGAGACAATATTATAGCGTTATTAGTGGCCCCATATTTGCATATCTGAACGTGATATCTGCGCTCCGAGAGTGATAGGGATATCTGAACTGACATTTTTAGAGATATTATCCGTCTTTAGTTTGATAAAGACTGATCAAACGTTGCTTACTCACATTGTCTATGAAAGTAAAATGTTTGGTATATTTATTTACTACAATATAATGAATGAGTTAGCTTATGCTAACAGAGGAAATAAAGGGAAATGCGACATCCCTAAAAGTGCAGCTCTTTAGGCTAAAAAGTTAGTTAGTTTCAGAGGGGATTATTCCGTCACCTTAACCAGCTTGTATTTCTTTAATTATTGCATCATACCTGTTGGATGCACGGTTTCAGAGCACCTGTTTTGATGAGATTTATTTAACAAAACTTGTGGCTCCGTTCTTTTGACCATTTTAAGGAATATGCTGTAGGTTATCCCCTTGGGCTGACATTCACTAAGGCTTAAAATATTCAAGAAACAGCTATGTTCCTTGAAAATTATATAATTGGCTGTCATTTTAGAAAAAGTTTTTTTTGTCCAACTATTTCCATGCTATTAGATGCAGTTCTTTGAAGTTACTGTAAGATGAGATCTTTATGTGGTGATTTATTTTGTAGATGGGGATCATTAGCAGAACTTAATTAATGGTAGTTATATATATTCTATACTTGTCCTTATTTGTGTGTAGATGTGGAGCTACACAACACTGTGCACATTGCCTATGTTGATGTAAAGTGAAGTGGATGGGTTATGTTTTTGTCAGCGGTCGTAATTAAAATGAACCATATTGCACAGAGGAAGCTGCCGCTGTATTTTTCTTTTTTTTTCAACCACATCCTGAATTAGCTACTGCAATAAAGTTAATGCTAAGTTTGCACATAGCACATTGAAAAGATTGTTCAGTAACAATAAATACAATCTAAATTAACATGACAAACTCAAACGTTTAATTTATACAGTAAAATTTATTTTCTTATTAATTTCTGATTGTGTTTTTAATAAAACTCAGACATTAATCCACATCCAACTAAATTCATCACCTAACAAAAGATTCCAAGGGTCCTAAATCATTTTAAAAGACAGTGCAGACCGCTGGTCTCTCCTCGGTAATTATCAAGTGGTAATTATGAGCAGCGATGTTGTGACACACACAACATCACTACTCAGTTTTATAGATCTGACATGCTGCACTCAAATCCTGATTTATACTCAAAGCAAGTCACTCCTTTTCCTTTTCAACCTCTCTGTCTCGCTATGCACCCTTTACCACACAAATACACAACACGCTAACATAAAACTTGAGTGGTAGATAACAATAGACTGTCATTGGCAAAGGCAAAAGAAGTGCATTCTTAAAAAATGTATGAGAACCCTTTTGTTTTAAAACTCGACGACAGTAGCTACTTCTGCTCAGGTACATTGCTTTGTAGTAATGGTTTTTCGAAGATGTATCGCTCAAGGGTAACACAGATGGCAAAAATACCTGTTGCATGGACAGAAATTGTTTTATTATGAATATTTTATTCCACAGAAAACAAAAGAATGGACCAAGTAGAGATTTGTACAACAAAAAATGTATACTCTCTATTCTGTCTATCTCCACTTTGTCTCCGGCACTTTAAATATTCATCAATATTACAGATGACATTGTTCGTTTTGTGTGCGTTCAGAGAGCAGCCTTGCATTCTTCACTTTAAAAAAATAGACGCAATGACCCATCATGCATAGGGAATTATGCTTTTAGACTTTCGTCCCAACTGATTCTGCTATTTAGCAGTATAGAGCCGAGTTATCTACTAGCTGGGGAAACAAAAGGGCATCATGAATACTGCATTGTTCGCCAATTCTAAAGAGCTTCCCAAAGTTTGAATGAGCTTTAAAGACAGTAGAGCAAATTCACAAAAGGATTGGCTACTAAACCTGCACAAATAAGACAAAAATACATTTTCCAAGAACCCGCAAATGGTAAAATGCACCCCTAACTGCAGTGCCAAGCAAATGGTGTCTCGGTAATCCTGTGCTATTTGCACATATTTACAGTTAATTAGGTAATATGCATATATTTGGTGCACAATGGGCCCCTTTCATTGTAAAGGAGCCTCATTGCAAAAACCGTCCAATTCACAAAGCGCTAATAGTCAGGCGAAATATACACTCAGATGCAAAACTTTATGGGAGTGTTTGCGCTGTAATATCATCAGTGCAATATCTTTTGTGAGTCGTACTTTGGGATGGGGCAGATAGCTGCCGCAGAGGATGCGCTGCACATGGTGCTCATTATTCTCTCTGAACTTTTGGCCCCTGTCGAAAATGGCAGTGTCACAAATCACACTGAAGAGCGACGTTGGACATGAACTCTAAAGCGTTTAGTGCCGCAAAACTGTAAAATCTTAAAATTCAATAACTGGGGGAATATAACACCTTTACTTTTTCTTAAATCACCTCGTGTGTTGTGTGTAATCTTCTCTGGACGGAATTAACACTACAGCAGTTCAAAGTAGGAGATAATGCTGTAATTAATTTTCATATCTGCAGCTCTCAGTATTGAGTTGAGCACAAGTAGACTCTTTAGATCTGTGAATTCCTTCTCATAGCTTTTGATGAGCTCTATTCTCCTTAAAGATAACTCAGAGATTGAGCCAATTACAAGTAAAACATTTCTGATGTTTTCTATCTCAGAAGAATACAAAAAAAATGTAGCTTCTGAAACATGTTGGCCATTTATCTTTACAGATTGTAAGTTTGGAGGTTTGGGTTTGCTGTTTTGCTTGAAGAAATTTCCAAACATGCATACTTTAGTCTGTAATATTCTGGGTATTTAACCACTGGGCCACACTGACCCTGAAACATATGCTTCAGCAGCAGCATGACTCCACTAACACCACCCCAAAAAAAGCATTTGTGCCCTGAGGAGAAATTGTGAACCATTGATCTTTTGAACTCCTGATGGGAGTTTGGCTGTAATATTTATCAAAGAGACTCACACTAAACTATGTGGACAGGATCATGTTCACTTCAAGGCTACGCGCCACACAGAGTTTCAGAGAGAACGTAGACAAATCAAAATTGAAACAGAAAGTTTGATGGAACCAAAGCTTGTAAAAAAAAATCCACTTAAATGGTTTTGTTATCGTTCTCATTACAGCTTAAGACTCTGGGGTTTGAATGTACGCTAGGCCTCTTTCTATTAATGACTCAAGTCCAGTTTGAAGCTCCATAGTGTAAAAAAAATAAGCATATTCATATTCATGAGGAGTACCCCATTAAGATCAAATAGCTTGCCATGAGAAGGAAAAATAAAGGCGTAGAGAGGCGGTTCTTCGTGTGGAGTCCAGACCTAAGCCCTTGAGAAATTAAGCATCGGTCTTGTGCCCACGAGCAAGGCATTCAACCCCCGACCTCTGACCTTCTTTGAAAAACAATAAAAGACAACAACATATTTTCTCCTCTGGGAACTCCACTGACTATCACAAAATTATTAATGAAAAATAGCCTTTTAAGATCAAATAGCATTGTATGATGAATGCCGTCAGTGGCATGCGGTTTGGTTTCAGATCTCTTTTGAGTCACTGGGCAAGACCAAAGATGTATTTCTCAGAGAGGACGTAGTACCCTCTGTTCTCAGACACCAAACCAAATGTCTCTGCTTTTGTTATACATCGGCTGTGCGAGAGTGATATGGTTCCAATGATGCCTAAAATGAATTTACGTTCCCAAGAAAACCACTGGCTCAGCATGGCCAAAGTACATGTGGCCCATTATATTATTAGAATGTAAATGCGATCCTCAGCACATTTTCTGGAAATGACCATTCAGAATGAGTAATGAAGGCTATGCCAACATTATATTACACCTAACTCATATACATGAGCCCAGAGGGGAAATCACTGTGGTTTAATTCTCTGGTTTATGTTGGAAATGGATGCCATTAAACAAACATTTTCCTTCAGGTATTCCATTGACTGGAAGAGTGACTTGGACAGCTACTTTGACATTGATCCAGTGGAGGGAACGATTTCCACAAACGAACTCCTTGACAGAGAGAGCATCGCCCAGCACAATATCTCTATCGTGGCGACCAAACTTAGTAAGTATGACAACAAGATCGATTGTGATTCATGCAGGTGTCATTGTCCTTCCCCCGCCATAATCTGTGTGAAGGATTTAACACACTTTTACTCAAGTCAATACTCAATCCCATTTTGTAGGAAAGGTTTATTGGTGACTATAAACCATGATGGCTCTCCCGGAGGGATGTATCTTCAGGACATTGTCTCCTCTAGCATACTCTGCCCAACTCTGTTTTCATTTTTAACAACTATTTTTTGAACACGTTTAATGACATTGGCATTGGAAGGGAGGTTTTCTTGCCAGAGTCAACTTTTCTTGCACTGCAGTAAAATCTGAACCTTCTGGAATTATACAGCATGCAGATGCAGTCACGTCACAGCATGTTGTGAAAGGGTGAACTAATGCGGAGCTGTGGCTTTAAGACATGTCATCAAGCTAATTATGTTTTTATGAAGGAAGTGGAGCAAATTTCCGGATAAATAAGCAAATCCATCGTCATCAAGTCATCAAATCTGCTAAGAACCGTCAAAGTCATTATCCCAGAGGCAGGCTGGTGCTCAATCAAAATTACACACGCTGTATATTCATTAGGACAGACTGTGAAATATGGGCTGTAAAACTTGAGTCATTGTCGCCTTGGAAACTGATATTACTCACTTCCCCTCAAGGTCATGGCAGTGACATGCTAATTCTGTTTTCAATGTGTGTGTGGGTTTCTTTGTGTGGCTTTTGTGCATAAATGTCAAGGAACTGGAGGATGAGGTACACTGAAAGGATCTGGGGTGGTGGGAGGAGGGAGTGGGAGGAAGATGGGGGTTTTACAGTACAAGGGCGTAACATGTTCAGTTTATCATATCTGATGCAGGAATCAAGCAGTTACTCTGCACAAGCGGCCCTCGCACACATCTGTTTCACTCCTTTTTTAATCACCTTACCCCAAGTCAGCCTCTGAGCCAGACCTCTGCCCTCTCCGGCTCCCCTCCAGAAATATTTACACCATGAGATAAAAAGAACAAAACTCACATCCAAACCAGTGTTAAAAAAGTAATGGTTGAGCTGGTGCAATAGGGATAGAGATAAACCCAGGACCCCAGAGTTTGGATCTGAACTTGAGAGTTCAAATGTGTTTTTGACCTTGAATGAGATTTGGCAGAACTTTGTGTTTGAGCATTGGATAGCTGTTATGGCTCCTCTGAGATGCATTATATTATCATCGTTGGGATGTAGTTTGACTGGTTTTAAACCACGAAAAACAGCAATAAATACTGAAGCAAGATCCCTTTAAAAACCCATATAAATAATATATTGTATGAGGCAAATTTTATTTTCTGACTTTTCTTCAGTCTCGAGCAGCCTCAGTTGACCCTGCAAAGCAGTTTTCAATGTTGCAGACCTCTTTATTTGACCCATTTCCGCATCTACTGTGTGTCCTTGCGGCTAATGCTTCTAAACGTTTATCCACCCACACTTTTTATTCACCATTACAATGACTCTGAGGAAAATATCCGAACAATATGACTTGTCGGGTGACATTTTCCCTGAATGATGGCACCTTTACTCTGCAATGATTAGTACGGCACCTGAGTTGGAGACTTTTCCCTTCCTCAGAGATGTGTCCGGTCATTGCTCGACACTGCAGTCATGCAGCAAAATGAGAGCAGTCTCTGCTGCTCCCCCGAGACACAGTACACAGCAGAAGCGGTGCTAAATAAGCGCTGGGGTTAAATTAACGGTTTGCTTTTTGGCATATAAGCCCACTTGCAATTTTTAGGAGTCAAAGAGAAGGGATTATCTATTAAATGCAATAATAACCTTGGCGGTAGGCAATGAGGAAGCACACATTTTATGAATTTACAGCAATTGAGTGGAGTTTCACACTTAAATGGGGTTTGTGTTGTCAGTGTGGTGACTTATTCTGTCTACAGTTGCACTTTTAACAGTTTGTTAACCACAAGGAATCTCTCTATCTCAGTTTTTTTATAGATTTGTGGTTGATTGCTTGCATGCTTGCTTGGTTGTTTTTTTTATTAAAATCAGCTTAATCAAAAAAGTAATATACAATAAAAAAGCAGTAAAAAAATAGGCAACTGGATGACTGTCCGATCTAGCATTCTGTAGCAATATTTAATTCTGTTTCAATAAAATAAATAGAGCATTTATTATTGGGCTGAAATGCTGACACTAGTCAGATTTGAATGAAATCACGATACCATTGCTCCATCTAGTGGGCTGAAAGATATATCACCGAGGCGGTCAACAGTTATGGAGATGAGTTTTTCAGATGAGATGAAGGGGAAACCATAAACTCTTGTATCCAGTATCCTGGGACTCTGACTTTTTTTTCTTTTTACAGATTTCATTGATCTAGCTTTGAAGTTATTCAAACTTTTTAGAGGCCAACGAATTCAGGACCTCGATGACAGAAAAGATCAGTATTTTTGCTGGCTGAGCATCAATGTTAGTAGTTCAGTCAGTGCAAAGCAGAAAATCCCAAGCTCGGTGTCATTTTCACCTCGGTGGGAAAATTGCTTTTTCCATCAAGGTCAGAGACAGGTTACTAACTGAGCTATGGCTGCGTCTCCAATCCCCTTGAGACCACTCTACAGATCCCCCCTCCTGCATTCTTCTAAACCACCCACCTACACACAAACCATACGCACCCATGCACTGGCACTCACACAAACAAGTGCACACTAAGCCCCCCACTGCAGAGCAAAGCCTATTCCCACATCAAATCCATAAAGTTTACCTTACTTGGGCTTTCGCACAAAAAGAACATTTCCCCCCGTTGTGCCCCTGCAGTGAGGAAACATTTTAACAAACAACCCTAGATTCAAGTTTGTCCCTCTCAAGGGGGCTGTCACACTATAATTAATATGGGCTGCTCATCTTATGGCTAAAACCAATAACATAACCAGAGGGAAAAAAAATCATTCTCTCTATAGAGCCATATTCCATAATGTGAGAGATGCTTTATTTGTAGGCAGCACATGGGATGCATTTACTGTGTGTTTTTATTTAATTCTCCTTTACATCATCAATCAAAAGCACCATAAAACAGCAGCGTCCGGGTGCAACTTATGCATCAACATGTTCCAGACATATCAAAGGTATTCTTGCAGACTTTTAATCAGAGCGGCTTAAAGTGGGCGAGCAGTTAGGCGGTTTAGCATCTGCTCAAGGACACTCGGACTGGACTCTCTTGAACAAATTGGTCATCCTACTGCAACAGTGATGAACCTTTATGCTGTGTCTTGTCATATGATGGTAGTACTTTCGACATCCACATGATGTCAGCGCTGTGAAAAAATAAACTCCCATGTTGTATTTCTTTCTGCATCCGTGTCACATCTGAGCCTCATTGAAACACTTCAACGTTGTGTTTTCTCCTCCAGATAGTCCAGTTCTGACCAGCCGTGTGGCCGTCACTGTCCACGTGTTGGACATCAACGAGTTCCCACCTGAACTCGCCAGTCCCTTCGAGACCTTTGTGTGTGAAAATTCCAAAGCGGGACAGGTACTTTCACCTTTTCTCTGCACACATCCTGCTGTTTGTGGCATTTTACAGCACATGCTCCAGTGTTACGACGTGTTGATTATTCTCCGAGTCGACAACTGTTCACTGGAGTGTTGTTTGTCCTCCAATAAAGCTGATGTGGCTTCAAGGTGGCCGTTAAAAAAATACATAAAGATGTTAAATGGAATGAGAAAGGTGTGGATATTAATAAAGGCTGGCACAGATTCAATGTTAACACTGATCTTGAGCAGTGTGGAGATAACATTTAGTGGTGTTTTTAGCTGTAGTAAATACAGATATTTAGCTTCTCACTTTGATACCCAAGAGAAGTTTGATTTCCAGGGTTTTACTCAAGGTCACGTGAATAAAACCTTTTATTTCAGGGGTTTTTGCAGAGAACCCTTCAACACAGAGTATCAATCTAAATCTTGAACTGATTGCTTCTCCTGCTGAATCGAACTCTACGACACAATCAAAAAGCACTGCAGTGCTTTGCATAGCAGCAAGCTAGAGTACATTCCCGATGATATATTTGGGATGCAGTGGATAATTTGCCTGTGCGCATTGTAAACCACCTGTGCCTGTAAATTAGCCCATTAAGCAGCATCTATATGCAGTTAGCGTTCTGAGGGAACAGCTTCTTTGGCAGTCTATCAAATTGCTGTAGACTCCTCATCACATTGAGGATGTTTTGCTGGTCCTCAGGCCTGTTGCAATCAAAACAACGGCTGTGCCCCTACATTTAAAGGCATCACTGTCTTTAGTGAATTTTGTCATGTTTTCAGCATTTAAGGTTGAGTCAAGACATTTAGAAATGGGAATGAGGCCAATTTGATGCTGGATTCTGAAGGAATCAAATCCAAAAATGCAAAAAATAACTATAAAGCATTTTTCTTAAAGGCGCTGACTGAAAATATTTTTCTTTCAAACAGCTGCATTCTATTACGATGGGATCCCTTTCAGCAAAAGTTACCTCAACACATTTTGAAAAGTACAAGAAAGTAATAATAACAATTAATTTCTTTATTCAGCAAGCGCCTTTAAAAACAGTTAACAAAGAGCTTCGACAGACAAAGCAGTAGCAGGATACTCCGAAGACAAACAAAAGCAAGGCAACATTAATAATAATTAAGTACAAACAAACAGAACGAGAGCAATAAAAAGACGATATAAGGAATAAAAAAACAGCACTAAAAATATGACATCACATAAAAGCAAGTAGATAAAAAAGTCCACTCCGACAAAAAACTTCAGAAAACAAGCGGAGACAAGACAATCTCAGCCTTGTATTCTTCATCATGCCATGTGTGGCCTGTATTCAGAAGACATCCTCCTCTCTTCTCTCCTCTGCCTTACTCCCTTCATTTAATCACCTCTCTCCCTTCCTATTCTTCTCCCCTCTCCTGCCTTGCCCCCCCAGTGCAGAATGTACACCTAATGCAGTGTTTCCGCAGCATGATTCCACCAGGTGTTGTGCACAGCTGGTGTATGATAAAGAATTGCAGATCCTCTCTTGTAAAATCCATCACACGTCTCCCGAGAAGACTATCTGCCCTCACGCTGCTGAAACACATACAAAGCGCTTGTTTTGGAGTGTCTCACGCTGTGCCACAACCTCCAATGGAATATAATCAGTATCCAGGCAAAAGCCAATCACGGGACGCGCAATTGGCTATTTTCATGTAAATGTATGGAAAGAGCAGGAAGGAGAGTGAGCTGGGACCTTAAACTGAAAACACAACTAGTCAGTGATGTGGCAAAGAAATACAGCAGAATCCTGACTGGTCACCTGGTCAGGAGTGAAATGAGGAAAAAGCAACAACAAAGTAAAACAAGAATATTTACTTCTACATATTGGATATACAGCCAGTGCTATTACAGTGTGCGTTACCCACTCTTTAATGTATTTCCTTTCTCCGGCTTTTTATAATGCCACATTGAAATGCTCACCCTCTGAATCAGTTTGATATGCTGGAATAATTACATTTACATTTACTGCATTTAGCTGGCACTTTTATCTTGCGTAATTTACAATGCAGCTGAGTGCAAAAGCAGAATACCCTTAAAGACATTTAACATATACAATAGCACCCAGTAATAAGCAGTTACTGCAGTCACAGTTCCACTTATAACCGAGAAGATGTGGGAAGCACTTTCGAGTCCAAGAAAATGAGCATTTCTTACATGATGGATTATAATTAATGGTGTAATTAGAAGGAGAAAAAACCTTATGGCATTTAAAGGTAAATGCCAAATTAATGATGAAATAGAATTTCTCTTTGAAGGGATAAATAAAGTATGTTTTTATTTAGCACTGAAGCTGATGATAGACAACGCTGCATACTACATACATTTGAATATGTATAGCATTTAAAGAATTATTAGACAGACAATGTTACATGGAAACATCCGTAAGCTATTCTAGAATTGATAAAACAAAATGTGTAAGCAAACTGTGTTGTGTTGTACATGTTTTTTTTGCAGGAAAGAGATGCCATTGTATCAGAGGTGGACGTTTTCAACTGGCCAGTATCTGAAGTTGTTGATTTTACTGGACTTTAAATATATTTAGGAAGAGTTTGTACTAGAGCTGAAATGATTTGTTGATTCATTGTGGATTTATTAACATGACTGTGCTTGTAAGTAACCTTTTCTGGTTTTGAACCCTGTGCATGCTGCTTCACTATTCTTAGATTTCTTATAACGTGTATTGCCTCTAATCTAGCCAATATTCATATGCTGACTGTGTGAGCTACTGGACACCTGCTTTTCCCCAAGGGATTGAATAAAATATCTAATATCTATCTTCTGTCTATCTAATCAGGTGTGCAGTTGACAGATAATGAATTATTTTTACAGTTTTAATGAATCATTTCTCATTTGTTGAGTAAAAATGCCTAACATTTGCGAGGTCTATAATTCTATAATTTGTTGATTTCGTCTTTGTCCTGTGTTGGGCAGTTAATAGGATAGTTGGATAGAAAATGAAGGGGGGGAGGGGGACTGCAGCATTATTGTACATGACTTAACTGCCCTTCCTCTGGGACACCTAGCACAACATGCAATTTTAGGACATCAATTTTGACGGACAATATCCATTATTTCTGACGTATCATATTTATTGAAAAAAAAAAGAAGATTGATAAATGAAATGCAATTGAAAGTAATTGATTGTTGCAACTTTAGATTTCTACATCACCAAGCTAATTTGGTGGCTGGAAATCAATAGTGTGAAGTGTACAGCTGCTGCGGGGAGAACAACAACACCCGTCACACCTGCTGTCAGGTTTACTCCTCTGGAGGGGATTTTATTTGAATAGTGAGAGGGGCAAGAGAGTGAGAGCAACCTAGTCGGGGTGATGTAAGGCGGAGAGGTGGCGTGGGGGATCCGGGGCTGAGGCATCAGGTCTGCAGCAGGTCAGGCCCGGTGAGCGGGGAAGAGCAGACTGGTAGCACAGCTGGGCTGGCAGGACAGCAGGTTTCAGACAAAGCCATGAGACGTTTGGGGAAAAGAGGGAAGTACAAAGCCGTCAGCAGTCTGGTACAGAGGTGGCTGACTCAGCAGTCTGTGTCTAGCAGGGTGGAAAAGTTAGGGCTTGCTTGGCTAGATGTTGTTTCAGCAAATGCTTTAAAATAATTTCACATAAGTCATCAAGTTTGTTAAAGTGCTGTAGTTCGTGTGAGAGGTGTTGAATTGATCGAATTGTGTCTTTGTCTTGTTTCCTTGTGGGTTATTTTGGGAAGGCAG
This sequence comes from Bovichtus variegatus, assembly GCA_943593645.1. Lineage (NCBI taxonomy): Eukaryota > Metazoa > Chordata > Actinopteri > Perciformes > Bovichtidae > Bovichtus > Bovichtus variegatus. The sequence goes on from CALSCE010009502.1 coordinate 5,791,003, forward strand.
TTGGAGTTGGCCCCGTGCTCTGAGGAGATGTACTGTAATATAAGTACAATATGAAACAGCGGCTTTCTGTTCGTGGCCCTCGAACAAGCGCCAGCAGTTCTTAAATGAACTTAATCCATCACTATGTGTTGAGGTGAATTAGGAATCAGAAGTCATCAATCAAGTGCTCAGCGTCTGTATCCAAAAACTACAACGAGAACAGTCCACTGCCTTGTTCCAGCGCTGACAGGTCTGACATGCAGTCAGTTCAGGACTAGTAGACACTTCTCTTTTCTGCCGGAACTGTTTGACCTGTAGGAGTTTTGTGTTCCATTAAAAATGAACATTTGACATCTAAACAAGTGCTCAAAACAAAACCTTCCAACTGTGCAGATTCTGAATTCTACAACCAATGATCCCCATGCAGGCAGGACCTTAAACTAAAAGTGAGGGAAGAATGCCTTCCTTTTTTATAACCAATGAACATGATTTTCATTTTTTACAGGTGATTCAGACATTCAGTGCAAAAGACCAGGATCTACCAGCTGCTGGGCAACAGTTCTCTTTCAAAGCATCAAAGGAAGACTTGAAAAACAAGAATTTCACCATCCGGGACTTTGGAAGTGAGTGTTCTTGTATTTTGATAAACACCTCTGTTTGGTGACATGACAAATCAGTAGAGTGCAAAACAGCTGAGGAGACGTCAGCGAGTCACACTAATTATGCAGCTTCTCTTCTAAACTACGGAAATCACATCACTCTCGGCATTGAAAAGTTTTTCCTTGCACCTGACAAATTACAATTTAGCAATGTGAACGATGAAGAGAAGGTGTCTGCAATCAATTGCAGTTTCTTAGAAGGGAAGCAAATGGTAAGTAGATTAATTTTCATGAAGAAAAAAAAACAACTGCCGACCACAAACTGTTTTAAGATATTTGTTCAATATATTGAAAGTGGCCTCGATAGTGATAAAAATATAAACTTATAGTACCTCACCACTGTAGTACAATACTAATAACAGTTGAATCCAACTCAAGTTTGTTTGGAATTGGGACAAACATCCTCTCAAGATCAATCATTTGCTGTTCGAAAAGGTTGTTGCTCAAAGCTCTCAGAAGTGGCACGTCTCAATGCTAAAAATAAGTGAGACACATAACAAGACAACGTGACTGCATACGGGCATACATGACACTCTGCCGCATGCACTGGCTGGGCCCTTTGAAGTCTAACCAGAAAGACGGGTAATGAAAAGTGGGACATGGCAGGATGAGGCCAAGGAAACGAATGAATTCACCATCCTTGACAAGCCCAGGTCCGAACCTCTGATCCAGTTTTACCTTTTGGACACACTGTCTCGCGGTTTCCTGACTGCCAGAGGCCCTGTGAGCACACTCTCCAGATACAGAGTGAGATCTGATAGGCAAGGACAGGAAACACAAACACCACAGGCACCGCGGACAGGTTCGGCAAACAGGGGGAGAGGGGGAGAGAGAGAGAGTGTGTGCCTACAAAATCACAGTCGTGCACAACATGCAAGGTGTGCTAAAATGCCTGACCTCCTGTCAAGAAAAAGCGGCAGGCTTCGTCAGTGGAACAAACCTGGCTTGACAGGGGTCAGACAGTCCAGCTGTAGCAAACCAACCTGACACATTCCCTCTACCTCGTATGCATTGTCAACCTCTATTCCACTCACCATCCTGCGGCTGTCTTCCCAAGTTGTTCCGTTTTGTGTGTTTAAAAAAATAATAATGTTATCTATTATCTCTCATTGCTAATCTGCTGTTTCTCTGGAGTGATGCTGCCTGCACACAGAGATAACAACATAACAGCCGATCCCAGTAGCTCTCACAGTGCAGGTAGACAGAAAACGCAGCGCAGTGTTTCAGGGAATGATGTACTGGGTGTGGTTAGGCTCTATCAGCTTTTAAAGAAAGTGGTGTAAAATAGCGAGAGCTTTGATAAGGCAACTCTTTGATACGTTGCAGTTTCTCATCACATTCAGAGAGGCACATTTGGAGAGGATTTGATATCAAACATGAAGAGTTATCAGACATTGAAAGGTTTTTATCTTTCTCATACTTGGACCCCCAGACTTGTGATGTACTCGAGGATTGTCTGATTGATGTGAGGGTATAAAAGGGTGGAATATTTTCTTTTGCTTTGGTCAGTACACTGTCTAAACTGTGTAGATCAAGGAAGAAGTACTTGCTGCACCAAACTTCAGGCCTACTTCGGGAGATTCTTTTCCTCTAAGACCACATCCGATTAAAAAAGAAAAACGGCTGTTTGGAAGATTCCTTTTGGATTTTTTTCCCCCCTTTTCTCTAGACAACACAGCTGGGATTGTGACGAAGCGGAGTGGCTTCAGACGGCGTTTGCAGGAGATCTACTTCCTTCCTGTGGTGATTGACGATAACGGCTACCCACCTAAAAGCAGCACCGGCACCCTGACCATCCGTGTATGTGGCTGCGAATCAGATGGCTCCCTGCTAACTTGCAGCGCTGAGGCCATCTTTCTCCCTGTGGGCCTCAGCACTGGAGCTCTGATCGCCATCCTTCTATGCATCATCATCCTGTTAGGTGAGGCCTGTTGTCTTCTGGCTTGTAAACAGTCTTCATTGTAGCACTGCATCATTGATGATCAGAAAGGAAACAGGGAGTTGTAATGTGTATTTCCTTCGTGCTGCAGCTTTTTAACACTTTAAATCAGCACAAGGTAACCTCACAGTTGGGTATGAAAGATTAAATATATATTTTATTTTCCAAAACGTATTGTTATTATTTATCTCAGTAAGCTGTGTGCTCTTCTGACCTAAATGTGTTGTCCTTGGTACCCAAACCAGCAAACAAAGCGTATTTTTGATTGACAGGTGAGGTGAATTTTGACCTTTAAAGTCTGGTGCAGTTCTTAGATATTGATTTGCTTGCAATAAGTTGTCTTATTGTAAGACACTGAGCTCAACAGGTGAAATATAAATTGAAATGGCCCGATCTATTTAAATGTATTGCCATTTTTGACGACACCTGAACCCAAACATGCTGAGCTGACCATCACACTTGGTCTGGCGTCTCTCCAGGAGTGTCCGCAGTTAATTATAGAACGCATATGAATTTGGTCATCCAATGAGACGTTAAAGATTGGAGGGAGGGGCGCTTGGCTCTATAAACTAAATCCAATCTTGCTGCCCTGTGGTTGCTTCCCAGGCTACAGCTTCTACATTTCCCACAAGGTCATGGTTGTAAAACTCCTCCTTAATTCTCTGCTATTAATGTCCAAACTCATCTACATAGCAGGGAGGAAGTAAATGTAGGTTTATGAGATCGTTTTCTGAATTATGAATATGGGATGGTTGGTTGTTGAGGAAGTTCTTTTTTTTACAGTTTTTTTTACAAGTCAAGGGTAGCCATGACCTTTGAATTGAGCTGTATTGACTTTTCTTTATGTCTACATGGTCCAGCAAAGAATCCACTGTCAAAATCCAACTATGTCTCATTATGAATCATTTTTCATTACCTTCATGAATGTATTCATGTGAAATATCAACTTGAATTTCATTGTTTTGTATGCGAGGGAACATAAAAGCACACGGCCAATGGTAGGGGTGTACTGCAGAGCCGCGTCGCTGTGTTCCCTCCATCTGAGAGGAATGTCTTCAAAGCTCCAAGTCGACTCGCCCCCAAGGCTGAGGCTGACGCCAAACTGTCATGCTGTCCCTGAGAAGGAAAGTGGCAGAGAAAATCAGAACTCACACTGAGAACATTTCCATAGAGCCACTTAGTTCCTGTGCTGATTTGTCAGGATGACCCAGATGTCCTGTGAGGAGGAATGATGAGGTAAATTAAACAGACCAGCAGAGAGGCTTTCATCTGCATTGCTGTTTCTTTCAAACTGATGTGCATTGGCTGCAGCCAGTGACAAGCTGTGTTCAACCAGTGTGTCCTTCAATAGCTGGCTGTTGTTGAAGTCTACTTAGATGCCACTGGGTGGAGCTGGCACACTATACACAGGTAGATAAATCACATGGGAGTGAAGGGAGGCAGTAAGGAAGTGAGATACAGCGAGGATGAAAGGAAGAGACCTACTTAAGTCTCTTTTCTTTTTCTTTTTTTAAATCTGAATGTATTTATTGGACTCTTTCACATGAATAATTCCAGTTTTTATCCTGGTCATTGCTCTTGTGCCTAGATGCAACTGTATATTAAAAACCCAGAAGGAAAAAAAACATATATTTTACTGCAAAGTTCTCTGAGGTGACCGAGAGAGGGACATGGAGGGAGACAGATTGCAGTAACAGGAGAAAGGGAGGGAAGGAAATGTATTGTAACATTACGTGTTGAAAATTACACTGTGGCACTACAGTGTCTGAAATGTGCAGAAGCTCAAGCAGCATCTGAAGGGTTGTGTGCAAAACAGTAAACTGTGTGCTTTGAGTATATTCTCAGCGGTACAATTTTACCCAACAGTGCTCACAGTTGTTGTGCTATCTATAATTGTGTAATACTGCCAGCACACATTATTTGCTTTGAACCACAAAAGCAATTCAATTCCCAGAAGGTGTTGATTTGCAGGTCAAACTGTGAAAACGGTGTATTCGATGTCTACGTTACTTATAACCATAGTTTCAATGGGATTTAATTGACCGTACTTAAGTGTGAAGCAGGATTTCACTACATAATTTAAATCCTGCTGAAACGTAGGTTAAATGTGAAGCAGACGTCTAAAATACACAGATACGGTAGCATCTCTGTGGCACAGTGGTGCTTTGAGCTTAGTGTCAGCATTAGCATGCTTACATGCTCGCAATACAAATGCTAACATGCTGGTTTTATGTTCTTGGTTTAGTTTGTAAGCATGCTAATGATTGCTATTAGCACTAAAGTACAGCTGAGGCTGATGTGAATGTCATTAGATTTCCAGATAGCGGGTCAGAAACCAAAGTGTTTGTGAAAATAACATTAAGACCTGCTGGTGGTGCTCTGAGATGTCATGGGATTACCAAAGTCATTACAATTCATGCTGAGGGGTACATGAATATCTGTATAACATTTCATGGCAATCCATCCAAATGTTTCTTGACATTTTACTGAAAACCAAAAATTGAGGATGACGCCTCATGACAATTCAAGTCAATAGGTTTCATCCTCTTGCAACCTTAAATGTCTGTAATCCATCCCAAAGTTGTTGAGGTATTTTACTCTGGACCAAAGGACAGATACTGTAGCTGCCTCATGGCAATAGTAAGGTATTGGCATCTAACATGAATTTTCTTTTACCTAAATGCCTTAATTTGAAGCTTGAATTATAATATTTAAGGCTCAGTAATGTGGGCGTGTGGACAGAAGTTTAACATGTAATTGTCTGAATTTGTTCCTCCAGTAATCGTGGTTCTCTACGTGGGCTTGAGACGGCAGAAGAAAAAGGAAACCCTCATGTCATCCAAAGAGGACATCCGGGATAATGTGATCCACTACGACGATGAAGGAGGGGGAGAGGAGGACACGCACGCATTTGACATGGGGACGCTTCGCAATCCCAAGGTTGTCAAAGAGAACCTGTTCCGCAGGGACGTCAAACCTGAGATGAAGAGAGGTCCCAGGCCGCCGGTCTCTCAGGACAGCGCCGACATCCGAGATTTCATTAACCAGCGTCTGAAAGAGCACGACGTGGACAACTCAGCACCACCCTACGACTCCCTGGCCACATACGCTTATGAGGGCGACGGCTCTGTGGCCGAGTCGCTCAGCTCCATCGAGTCCCTCGCCATAGACCTCGAGGAGGACTATGATTACCTCAACGACTGGGGGCCCCGCTTTAAGACACTGGCGGGGATATTTGGGGAACAGTCAGAAACTCAGTCAGACTCAACGACCACGGAGAACACACATTGATGTTATTCACAGACTCAAAAAAGCAAATATGTAACAATGTTCTTTTGGTTGGCGACACACAATATTTTATCATTGTTTTCCTCCTATGTTATCTGTTTTCATCTTTTCCAGCCCACCGTTTTTTTATTTTATGTGGTACTTTACCATGCACGGTCCCAAAATTGTAAAAAAATAAAACTGTAATAAATGAGGGAACATAAGGTAACATGATTAGATGAGCCAAGCAGCCAATTAATTACCTTTCAATTGAATGTTCCTGTCTTACATTTCGTGTCCTCTTGGGGAATACGCATACACACGGAAATGTTTTCATTTCCTAGAACATCCTTAAAAGTGCCTCAATATAATTGTTCTTTCACTTGCTATGTCATGCCACATGTCCAGTGTTGATCCTTAGAACCCCATAGGTTAAGCGGATTCAGCCAGCATACTTTGCTCTGACTGGCTGAGGCATCTACTGAGACCAATGTCCACTCTGTGGGGACAATGAAGTGGCCTGAGTATGGCCAAAGATTTTTTGAATGTTATTTATTGTTCTATTTATTTATTGACTGATTGAGTTTGATTTGATTTTTGTGTATTTATCTATTTATCGCTCAGTCATCAATCTGTATTTTTTATTTTTGGAGACGCTCGAGGAGTTTTGTAATTAAAAGGCCCACATGAAAATGTATGTTTCTGTTAGGTGGGTCCTGTGAATAGACTTGTACTAGAGTTGTAAAAAAAATTTATTAGGGCTAAATACTGCAGTTCAGTCATGTAATAAACACAGTTTTCTTAAATAAACCACACTTGGACAAACTCCCTTTATGTGTTCACTTATTTGGCTCACATTGGTGTATGGTCTATTAATATTTAAAGTTCATCCACCACTGGATTTAAAAAAATACTGCACTGTAAATGATGAGGCTTTCTGTACGAAGGGGCCATAGCACATTAGAGCTGATCGGTACATTAAGTGGAATTGTAGAAATGTAAAACAATATTTCTGGAATGGACGACCCTTATATGTTCATATTCTCCATCAAATGACAAATGTTTAGACTACAATGCATGCATTACATGTTAACTTGTGTCCCAAATCCCACCAACAAGACAGCACAACCTTCCTGGAAGCAAGATGACTTTACGGTTGATTAGTTTTCTTCTGACCAATCAACAAATACTCATGCTTTTAACAGGACTGTTTCCGGATTCAGCTAAACATCCCCGAGCTGAGGAAAGGCAATCAAGTTGCAGGAATTACAAATCACACTAAGGCTTCACTAAAGTTTCAAAATGGCCCTATTTACCCAGTCATTGAATGGAGTGGCTCAGACCTTTCTTGCCATGGTCTGGTGACGACGTAATGGAAGGTCTGGATGAAAGCCAAAGCAGTCAGTGGTATACAATGCAGAGCCTCTACCAATGGATGTGAACTGATTCCCCTTTCTGTCTCTCTCTATCAGATCAAATAGGTATTCCTCAAGGCTGAGCTTCAGTAAATGTGCGGTGAAGTGTTTGAATGGACATTAAGTAATCTATGACCCTTGCAGCCAGCAAGAATTGCAACAACAGTGACATAACTCAACTTCTATGCCCATAGCAATACCACCCTTCTGTTATGGTAGTCTGTAGTTAAAACCAACAATGGAGTTAGATTTTCAAAAGAGAGGTGAATGACTTAGCTAATTAAAGAGATATCACCATGAAACAAACTAGAGTAATGATGGAAACTTTTTCTTTTATCAATATTTCAAACGATAAGTCAATTTATCGCTTTGTTGATCAACAGAAAAATCCAAGTTTTCCAGTGTGAGGATTTGAAGTTCTTGTCTATTTCATACCATTACAAGCTGAATTGCTTTGGGTTTTTAGCCATGCTAGCAACTTATCCTGTGACATATCTACATATTACATACATCTACGTATATCTACATGGAGATTTGGCACCAAATTTGATACAGACATTAATGGTTTCCAGGTAATAAATCCAAATGACTTTGGGTTTCCATGAAGTTGACATTTGCGGTTTTGAGTAAAATGTGTTGACACCTATAAGATGGATTGCCATGAAATTTGGTATGCACATTCATATCCTCCTCAGGATGAATTGCACTCGCTTTAGTGATTCCATGACTTTTCATCTAACACCCTCTTCAGGTCAACATTGATTGATTTTCCCAATACTTTATGAACAAATACCTGCAAAACTAATTGCATTCCCATCATCCTCAGCTATATTTGTGTTTAGTGCTAATTACAAATGTAAGACCAACAATTATACCTGCTTGTGATTTACTGTGAGCATATTAGAATTACCAATGTTAGCATTTATCCCAAAACACCAACGTGTACAGCTTCACAGAGCTGCGAGCAGGGCTGATGACTCTTAGTGTTGTACTAACTGGTCTTCAGACGAAGGAAGCATTTACAAGGCAGCACTTTGGACTCTGGACTTGTGGTCAATAATGTTGTTCTATTTTTTTATAGACATAACGGGGAATCAATTCATTGAAAAAATTTAATTGAGATGAACTAAGAATGAAAATAATAGGTAGTTGCAGCCCTATGTGACGGGTTAGTTTGGTGAAGGCGTTCTTTAAATCAGCTGCTGTTGCGACACCATGACTCACCATGTCAAGTAGTACTAGGCAGTGGAGACAGACCAAACAGAGACATCAGCAGCGAGCAGGAGGAGTGCTGCGTGCCGGAGTGAGGGGGCTGCCATTCTATGCATAAACATGAGAGGACTCGCACAATCTACCCAATAGCTCAGGGGAGAGCTACTATTACCACGAGCCAAAGCAAAAAGAAGTGATGGCATCGATACTGTTTGTGTTGGATCAGGTTCAACCCTCTGTGCCCCAGTGAACAGCACTGTCCAGTCTCATCCTCTCCAGTCTCTCACTGCCAGGAGCCCAGCATGGGTATGATTGACTCCATAAAATCAAAAGCGTCCTCTTCCTTTCAAGTCATTTATCAATAATTGCACACAACAGCAAACTCTATTTGCAATAACAAAGATGTGGCAAGCATTTGACTTTGCAATGCAGGGAAACATCACAATTAACAGGGCTTTTCAAACTATGGAAGCATTGTTTGATTGTGAACCAAGGTGTTTACAGCATTTCAATTTCTGAGTCATGCAAGTCTGTGCGAGCGTAGCTGTCATGATTCAACAAAGAGGAGTTGTCACAGCATTTTTTTTTTTTTGAATTAACCATTCTATTGTTGTAAGCATTGAACAGTTTGCTTAGTCTGAAATAAATGAATACACAACACATCACCAAGACCACTCTCTGTTAACTTCTCATGTTATGGAAATATGCTTCAATTTATAATGATCCTCTGTATTGCACACTTCTGCGGTAAGGGATTTTAGTGCTGATGCTTTAATTAATACCAGTCACTTTGTATTATTCTGCATCTAAGGGTATTTTCTGAGAGCGTTTATTCATATGGAAATAAAGCTGTCACCACAGCTGCCGGGTGCTCTCTAAGCTGACAGGTTTGCTTTACAGGAATGTGCTGATCTCGGTGTGCATATATTTGTGGCCACTAACCTTTGTTAACCCTTTTAATTATGCAGCAGCAGCGTTAACTAACCTTGAGACAGTAGCATGTAAGTAAACATGGCAGTCATTATCACACCTTTAGAACACGTTTACTAAGCGTTGAGCAATAATTAGGACTTTAACTGATGGAGAGAAAAAAAACAATTGCTTGCATGGGCTATTTACGCAAGTTGCCAGTTTATTATTAAGTACACCATTAGGTGGTGTAAATCTAATGCAATTCAATAGAAGAAACCTGTAAATCCTGTGTTATATGTAAATCTGTAAATCTATGTTGCCTTTTTGTTGACCGTGTGTCAGAGAAGTGTGGATTAATGCGGTCGATTCAAGTCAGTTGGTGTTTAAATGTATTGCATTTTATTGGTGTCAAAACCCATGTAAGTGAGGGTGGGTTGAAACTCAATGTGCTCCGCCAATGCCAATATAAAGTCCAGGTACATGTTGAGCTCATTTACTGGGAAATCACTCAGTCTCAGCTACCAAACGCAGCCCTATCTCCACTATTACGCTGGAGACAGGGTTGAGAAGAACAAGGTGAAAAAGTCAGCCAGTGAATAAAAAGCATTGTATATTTTCCTTTAAAGGTATTACAGAAAAAATAAGCTGCAAAATAACACATTTCTCCAGCATGTGTGAAACATCCTAAATTCTTCTCTTGTGTAGCATCTTTATTTTCCAACTTGTCGCATTTTCTGGTAGCACTGTGATCCCTAAGAAATAAAATAAATATCACTGTATTGCATTCATTTTTTTTCTACTTATCAGGAATGGCAGACCTGGTAGGGAACAAATGAACACTGACAGTCAAACTTCAAACCAACACAGAGCAGCTGAACATTAGCTCTAGTCCTGTGAGAATGTGGATAGTTTCATTTTGGAATGTCAAAAAACCCGCTAGCTAGATTGTGTAGTCTTAGTTAGTAGTAAAGCATTTTCTAACATGTGGTACCTCCTCTTAGAACACTTTTTGCTTAGTTAGCCTCAAAAGCACACCATATAATGTATGACTGTTAGTCTAATACTGCAGAAAGACAAAGGGAATATTTACTGAGACAAAGAAGGGCCATACAGTATAAATAAAGCAGGCAAGGCATGTTGATTTGCATTAAATCTTTCAAATACAGAGACAAGACAAAGTGCTTTCTATCAGGAAACAGAAATGCAGATTAAAACATGGTGACGATGAATATGAAACTACAAACCACAAAACTTTGACATTTTCCACATGTCAAGTGACATTTTGTTATTCAATAAGCAACACATAGAAGTACAGCAAGTTCTCCTTTTGATTTTCACCTCAACCCTCACCGACTGGTCTGCAGTTCAGAACGTTCTGGAAGTTACTGCTCCGGGAGATGAATGGCAAGAGTGGAAACAGATGCATTAAACATTAAACGCAACAATAACCCAGCGTGCATCTTGTACTCCAGCCCACACTCGTGCTCTCATGCTTTAATATGACAATGTCACGATATAAACTGAAAGAAATGATTGCTTCTTTTATACTGCAGGATAACGTGGTCTGCAACACAACCGAAAAATGTGTCTCCTGCCTCACCTTCCAATTCTCTCAGCTTCTCTGGCTAAGTAACATACAGGTAGGGAATGTATGCCAGCAGCATGGTTAACTACGGCTTACTAAAGTAGTAATGACATGACCAGTCATTTTTAACTGTTTGACAGGGTGCCACTACATCTGATTACTGATCCATTCATTCTAACAAATGACTAATAGCAAAGGGAAATTAATGCCAATTTGCACGTTATTCATATGACTTCTATTGGAATGAAAAAGTTCCTGTCACACTGCTTAAAATTTTAATCTAAGCAGCAACCTCCGCGTCTGAAAAGTGAAGCCAACGTGGAAGTGACTTAAACCTGTGTTGTCTTCAGCAGGGGAAGCTGCTTGCAAAAAGAAGTCCAGTTGAATATAAGTCTATGAAAGAAGTCTAGAAAATTACCTTACTTCTCACTTGATTTAGTACCTCACTCTTTTTCAATACAGCATGATGTTTGATTAGTAAAATAGAAGAGAAAGCAGCGGGGCTACCTTGTGATTGGCTGGTCTCTACCCTGGTGTTGTCTAGTTTAGGTGCTCTCGGTTTGTTTTCGTCTTACAACTTTAACCCTTTCAAAGTTCGTTTGCAGCGCATGAAAGTAAACAGTAAAATTGTGTTTACCAAAAATGTCTTGTTAAGTACTTTGCTGACACACTCGTGTCACTTCTGGTTGCGGAAAAACAAGATGGCAACGGATTGGAATGTTTTTTTTACTGTCAAAAACAGTGTCAGAAAGATACTTTGACGCTTTATTAGGTTCTTCATGTTCTGAACCAGGCAATGTAACCGTAACACCAGGAATCCCAGACTGCGTCTATTTTAGAAACCATTGTCTTTAGCGGTTCATAAACTTAGGAGAGCTTAGTTTAACAGCTTCTGTGCTCACTGCTGACTGAGTTAAGGGCCATATGCTCTGTGCTTAGGTCTTAACATGTAGAGCACACATGGCTTGAACTCATTCCTCCTACCCATCCAAACGGCTGCTTGTGTGCTTTACTAACACTAACGGACACAGACCATTTCCCTCACAGTCCCAACGGCTGTGTGTGTGCGCTATTTTTAATGCCAATAAATAACAGGTTGAGCCGCCTGGTGAGGTACAAACATTAATGCTATTACAAAGCCAACTACGAAGGAATAACCAAATGTTGGGTCTTATCTAAAGGAATATTGGTGAAGCTCTGTCTGTGGTCATCTTCCTCTGAGAGGCTTTTTTCCCTATATTTATGAATTTATGAATGCGTTTGTACTTTTTCTTTTGCACGAGGGTCCATAGCTGGTTGCCTCTGTAATACCCTGGAATATAGGATTAAGTTAAGGATGTACACATTTAGCATGCTTGAAGCAGTTCATCCCAACGGGTCCGTTCTATACGAATACAACTCATGGGGTACAGAAAAGATGATTTAAAATGCAGTTTCTCCTCAAACTGCAGTGTGTTGTGAACACCAGTTTGCTTTATTATCTGTGTCGGGGCTTTGTGTGTGAATTCACCTTGTTACCGTGCCACCCAATTTGGATCTGGGTCTGCTGAGAGCGAGAGCTTCAAGAGTATTGAATTTAGCGGAGCATCCTTGCCTGAAGCTTTCTTCTATGCACTACTGGTACAGTAAATGAGTAAGTGTGGGAGATCCTGATTCGGGGGAAAATATTTGACCACAGATCTGTGAAATTGAACAAATGACTGATTAACACCAGAAAGCTCTCAGAGTGCATACCTCGCCAAGGCTGCACAATCTGAATCACACTGTCAGGGACATGTGACAGCACCACGCTTCACTTCCTGTTTCCTACAACAGAGGATGTAATGTATTTTTGACTGTGTTAAAGTATGATTAATTATTTATAAAAACATTACTTCTCTGTCTTATTCACCTTATGTCTATTTCTGTGCATGTACACTGCAAGCAAGAAATGGCCGCGGTCAAATTCCTTGAAAGTGCACACACTCAGCTGGCCATTAAAGCTGATTCTGAGTAAAGTTACAATTTAAACTCAGAGATTTTAAGTAGCAACACTCTATAATTACATTTGACATGCACCGATATGTGGGTGTGGCTGCTAAATAAAACGTGAGAGGCAGAGACGGAGATTAATCATTAAAGGTCTATTTAAAGGATGGATGCATTTATGTAGCAAAATTAACTAACAGTGATCCTAATTATCATAGTGATAACCTTCAGGAAACAGTTAACACTTAAAGAAAATTTTGTCTATAATAACATGCCGCTAATTTACTAATTTCATGCTGGGAAACTGAACACATTTCAAAAACACTACGTTCCATTGAAAAACAACCAAAATGATATGTCAACCATATAATACAGTGTAACAACGTCTGTGATTAGCACTGTGCTCTGTGAAACGGCACCTCAGCCACCTCTATTCAACTCTGGGGTGAAACACAGGCGTGCAGTCGAAAGCTCCGAGCTAATTTATCCTCACAACCCAGACTGGGAGTATAAACAAGCTGAGATGGGTACGGGTGGCATTAGCACACATGGATAAAAATAACAAGAGGAAATAAATATAATGCTTGCTAATCAAGTGCTGCACTTGCTTTTTTATAATTTGAAATAAAATAAAAAATCACACAGCTGTTCTGCTGCCGTCACCAGTGATGGTAAATAAATAAGTATATGTATTCCAGTTTTAAGGTACTTCACAATTTTCATTTTATACTTTATACTTATAATCATCTAAGAGGTAAATATTGTTATTTTTATTCTACATTGAGAGCTTCACTTTGCAGATTTAGACTTAAACTACCAACATTTATTGAATAGGCCAATGTATCTCCAAGTCGACCAGACACATTTAGTGCTTTTAAGCTCTGGCAGATTTACATGTTAATGGTGAAGTGACACGCGATGGCCATGGTGTTCAGACAATTGGATGATAGTGATTATGTCTTTAAACATAAGAATTTGAATCTACAGCATTTGAATTCACATTTATTTTAAGATTAATTGATACTGGCTGACATATGGCGTCACATTTCTTTAACTAAAACATTTTATTACCTCTGCCAAGGAGGTCATGTTTTCTTGTTTGTCTGTCAGCAGCATTTTTCCACCAAGTCTTTCATGAAACTTGGAAATAATCGGAAAAAATGTGACAAACGCCTCAATTGAGAACAACAACTCGGAAACAGCTATCATTGTAATTGTTTAAACGCTTTAAAGAATAAAATACAAAAAATCTTCTTCGTCTCATCTGTGTTGTTTCTTCAGGACGACTGGAACACACCGAAGTAGGAAGAACGACTTCCCAACTCGGACAAAAGAACCATCCAAGGAGCATGTGAATGCATCATCAGCCATTCTAATTTAATTAGTTTCCCCTTACTATGGTTCTTTTTGATTGAACAACTTCTGAGGAGGTTACAACATATTGTTTGTGTAATGTCAGTATCCTTAATCATCACAGAATCTAGATTTCATAACCTTAAATCCACATTTGAAAGTACTTATGTAGTATTCATGTGAAATGCTCTGTGCATTGATCTGAGAGGTAACTTAAACATTTATTTAGATCTGTCTGCTACTCCAGGTGAGAGTGCTGCAGATTTTGATCTGCATCATTTCATCTTAATACTGTAGATACACCTCGGAAACCATTGGTCGCCATCCATATGCAGATACCTGTTTGTAGAGTATTAGTGTGGACGTACTATCTATTTGACCTTCATAGTCAAAGATGGACACCACCACCAAGTTTTAGGATTTGTGCTTCAACATTCTTGCCTCAGTCTGTGATTCAACCACACAGTTCTCTTAATCCTGTGCACCAAAGGGGACTATGTTCCAGGGAGGCTACTCCCCCCAGTGTCTTCATTAATTTAATCTCTCTCTCTTGATGCATCTGTTGTTGTCTCTTTCATGTTTCTTTTCTTGTCATTTATTTTAATCCTTGTCTTTGGTCTACTTATCACAATTTAAGTGTTTTGTTATCTGAGTTATCTCACTTTTCCTCTCCTGTTTATCATCTTCGTCTACCATAAATACACACTTGGGTGTCATCACACTTCTGACGCCTGTGCAACACCTGAGATTAGATCCTCCAGTGAAAATTCCTTGGCGCCACCCTATTAATGAAAAGACAGTTCATCACCTCTGCCAGGAGTGATAACTGCTTTGATAGAAATAAGGAAATTGGCCACTGCATTCAGGTGTAAGTGCAGACGTTTGCAGTGTAATTCTGTTATGCTTGATTAAACTGTCATTATCACTACAGCAAAAAAGGATGAAACTAATTCTTGATGCCTAACCAAGATGGTAATGAAACCCAGCAAACAGTGCGTCCTCTGCACTGTTTGCTGGGTTTCATTACAATCTTGGTAATCCTTTTTAAGATGATATGATTGTTTCTGTGATCTTTATCAGACAGGATATAGACATTCCTCACATTATGGCAACTCGCCCATGTTTTCTCTTCCGGTTCTAATGCAATTGTATTCGTTCTGCCGTTTTAGCATTGCCGTTAGTGAAATTTGGGAACATTCAGCAGCTACCCTGCGGTGATACAGCATCACTTCCATCAGCGGCTGTGAGGACGGCACACGAGAATGACATGAGGACATTTTTAATGACTTTGTAGTATCTCTTGGTGCACATAAGCATATCAGTAACGTTCTATGCATTCTCTGCATTATCCATATGAGTTTAAACTGAATCAGGACTGGACTTTTGCATCTAATAATGTATAATGTGATTGTTTTGCCGCATGTTTAATGACATTAAATGAACATTACAATAGGCATTTTCACCTGAAGCGCTGCAGGATTTTCCTGAGCTTGTTTTGTGCAATGTTATCCACCACAACCAGTGTGCTGGAAATCACTTCCTATTTGGTTGATTTTTTTTTTTTTATAGAATTGCACAATTATTTTCTTTAAAAAGAAGGATATAAGGCCATTGCCTGTAGTGTCATGTAGCGGGTTTTTGATTCTGGCCATGTCTGATTAATAAGCCACTGTGGGCTTGTGTTTCTGGAGAGTCACCTCTCAGGTTGGGCTTGTCACTTAATGCTTCTTGCTTTCCTCGGGTCTGTTTGTGTCACATTCAGTTCTACTATGACAGGATTATTCCCTAAAGTACAATTTATTTTTCACATAAAACATTTGTTTTCATATTATTATTGGTTATAATGCCATTTTTAAACATGTTCATCTTGCGCATATATCAGGCACACATGTAGCCCTATGTATGTCAAATTTTAAATTGATTGTTAGAAGTCCTCGACTTTCATATTTCAGGGAAGATTTGGACTTTTTATAGACCGTATAACATTACAGTTTACATCTAAATAGCAACTACACACTCACATGTAGATTATCAGTACTCACAAACATGTATATCCCAAAAGAAGAAGAGCAAATGTATTATAATTGTATTATTCTGACATGATTCTGTTGACAACATAAATAAAATATAAATGACTGCTGGAGTTTTATTGAAGTTTGTGAAGATGGGAGTGCAATCCAGTCTGTAATGAGCACAAGAGTTTTATTGAAGTTGGAATTTCAAGATGGAAAACAGTTCTGCTTCTACAGTATAATATCAGTAAACAAGTGGAACAGATCTACTGCTTCTCTTATGTCTTCCCAGTTAATGAAGGGACTCTGTGGGCAATAAGCACTGAACACCTTTCTAATGAGGAGATGAACAACGGGGAGCCTGGAAAGCTAAAGTGGATATGAACTATGCATACATCTGAGGCGGGTAATGGTTCATCAGTTGCCCTTGAAAGTCAGATTTGAAGTAAGGTCTTCTCTTTTACGTGAGCAAGGCAGGTTGGGAGAGCAGGCTGAGTTTAGCTTGTGGGTTAGATCAGCCAATCCCTGTTTCTAGGCAACATAGATAAAGTGATTCCCTGGATCTGTGATGCAGAGTCTGTGGGGAGAGTAGTAACGAGCAAGGTCAACACAAGTGAACCTGTGATAAATCAAGTCATCTAATTTTGGTAAAGTCATACAGGTCTATTGAAATGGAGAAAGTTGTGTTTAAAGCTTTATTGAACATTGCATTATGGCGTTCATTTAGTACAATATGACCTCATATATTCTGCCCGACTGCATAAGGCAGTTTTGTGAAAAGGCTGGTGGTGTTAGCAGCTGTGGGCTGAGACGAGTGATGCGTGTCTCGACTTCCCTCAAACCAATAAACTCTACATTTTTATTATAACTGAAGCACATATATATGCACCCAAGTGACATTAAGCGTCATTATACCATATGAGAAAAAACAAAAACAAACAAGAAGTGCTTTGCCCCCTGGAGGAACTAAACAAACCTACTAAAAAAAAAAGAAAGATCGCAACCAACTGAATATCCCTATGCTCACACCTCCCTTTCCAAATGTGTTGGAGAGCCTACGGTGGCCTTCAGGTAACCCAAACACGTAAAAAGCCAGTGTGAAGATGATGATGATACACAAATGAAAACATAGTTATGAATAATAAACTCAATTTCTGCCAATAAATCAACCCACACATTGGTTCTTTAAGACACTCATAAATAAAAGAATACTATTGAGTTGTTTTATGATATTGAGGCCAACAAAAAGTGACAGTTTGAGGTGAGACAGGTTGTGCTGTCTCTTTGCTGAAGACCCCAAGGCACTATCCTCTAAGGCATTCTGACAACTATATGGCTCTGGTAAATCATCTGGGAATTGTGTCTTGAAAAGTGTCACTTTTTCCTCATACCTAAAAGACAAACTCGGTTAATGTCTTCCAAAATGACCCCCAGTGACTGTTCCAAAAAAACAGCTCATTGAGCATTTCATGCCACCTCTTTGCTCAAGGTGTTTTTAAATTTACGGGCAGATTTTTTGTTAAAGAGGAACTCCAGCGATTTTATTCATCAATGTGTGTTTTCAGGTCTTGGGAAATATTACTGCATATAGTTTTATTAAAGCATGGTGTTGCTCCAGAGGGAGCTGTATGAAATGTGATAAATGTCCTCAAGCTATATATCACTTAAGTCAGTGTTGGTTCGGTCTGAAGAATACGAGTTTGAAAATGAAAAAAATAAATAAAAAACACATACAGAGGGAGCGTGACTTCCTTCTCTGCTTAGGTAGACATTAATCCACCATATCTTTACAAAGCAAATAGTTGTTTGCTGCTATATTAATGCTCTTATTAATGTAGAATTGATACCTTTTAAAGGAGTGTTGTCATGGTCAAGGTTTGTGAAAGAACAAATGAATGTTGACTGTTTGTATGAAATGTCAGAAGTGAAAACGAAATCAGTACAACCACAAGACATCTTAGTTTCTACTAGTTGGACTTTGTAATTGTGGAATAAAGTAAAGAGGAACAGATAGATAGAAGGCAGCCTGAGTCAATAAGCTCAATCATTGACAAAGCAGCTTTTAGGAAAATGATGTGATATCTTTTGGTGTTTTTCTCAGTTTTCCTTTTGAGCTGTGGGCCAATTTTGAGTCGACCAACACTGACAGAAAAAGATAAAAAAAAATGTCTGATGTAATTTGATCCCGCTTTAGCCTGGCTGTCTGCTCCATACAGTCATGTGTACTGTGTGTATGGGCTATACATTCTCTATCTGATGAGTTCACCATTCCTCCTTCTGCCAGCTTTACTTTAAACTCTGCCTTTCATAAACCGAGCTCGCACTGACAGCGTGATTGACTGCTTCTATGATTCAAGCAAACAGGCATGTGGACAGTCTAGATCTCCTGAGTCCACAATGTTTGTTATGAAATCCCAAATCATGTTTCAATGCTCCCCAGAAAAGGTTTAATCCTCTATACTACTCTGTCCTACATGCGTACACATTAGGGAAATCTGCGCACTGGGTGGAGTATCTGTGGAAATCTGGGCACTGGGTGGAGTATCTGTGGGTTATTTTAAAAGTGCCAGACTGGGTCAAATATTCTGGGACATTATGTCATGTCTCTGAACGCAACTTGTGGGAATATAATGAATTGGGAAAGAGTAAGCAAATTACAATTTTTTCAAATGTTGTTACCTCGAGGGAAAGATGCGCTAAAACTTCTTCCTCCACCTCAGTTGGTCAAACACTGAGCTCTGAAGCTAGTACTGACATCCATTGATGTTCAAATGTTGTTGTTTTTTAATCTTTCGTGGTAAAAGAGGTTGTAGTTGGTGCGGTTGTGGTTGTCATGATTACAACATTAACAGGCTGCTATTGAACAAGTGATGTTTATATTGTCTAATATCTTAGTTTATCTTAGCATGCTGTGTACAACATTTTGCGTCTAATCTATCCAGTATTTTCTGGGATATTTGATTCCGGATTAAAGTAGTTGTATTTCATCCTTTAGGGAACATGAATGTCGGAACCAAAACTTATAAGCAATTAAACATCAAATGAAAATAAACACACGAGACACAATATATTTGCCAGATCACAATGAGGACAGGGATAAATTTAAACCTGATCAAATCGTAGTAGCATGTTCCACAGGGTCCTGAGAGAATAATGACTAATCACCACATCCTCCCTTGGTGATACTAAGGCCTTTTTAGTGAAAGATATTGTATTTTTATAATAGACTGAAATGTTTTGGGGTGTTGCTTCAACATAATTCAATTATGTTTCAGTTAGTTTCCAGAGTGGGTTTGCAACATTGCTACACCAAAGCTAATTGCTAAATGCTTATGTAGATGGTAAATAAAGCCATTCATACTCGTATTATTCTTCTCGGTACATTTTTTTTTAATTGAAATTAAATTGTCTTAAAACATTAAAATACCCAATCTTCTCCTAACTACATGTAGCCAGCAATGTTCAAGCATACCAACTAATGTTTTAAGCTCCTGCAATGTGTTTACCTGTGAAACAAGTTGCTGTAGCAAAGCGAAGTCATATTCGGTAGGATTTGTGTTAGTTTAGGCTAAATCCCTTTGTAAACCAATAAATAAAAATTACATTCATTTATAATTCATATTGTTGGATTCTCTGCTCAAAGGCCTCATTCAAACCATTTCATTGTAAGACAACAAGCTGTTCCAGCTTTATCTGTGTGCATCCCCCACATGTTCAGCCTGCCACCTGGGTGTTTTAGGTGTGGATCAGCGCAGTAACACAAGCTTTGCTGGCGAAACTCGAGCTTTGTGTGTCTGTAAGCCAGTTCTTCTAGAGCATGGGAGTAAATGGCGGATTATGCATGAAGCCCCTTGCAGCAAAGCAGTCTGACAAGGTGACCCCAGAGAACAAGGCTGTGTTTGGAAGATATGAAGATCAGTGTGGTCAACCATGAACGCCAGTCTCTTACTTTACACACCACCCTTTTTCCAATTCCGGTCAAACTGCTCAATTCAAGATAGGCTGCACAGCATCCCCACAAATCATTCATGCATTTACAATTTTATCTCCAGCATTACTAAGTGGTATTACACAGATAGTTATTTGCCTAATAAAGAGAAAGATTCATTCTGAATTAAAAATCATGGTTCAGATCCCACAGAGGATGTAGCTTTCACCAAGAAGCACATGAGGAATTAACTTTATTTAAGACCTGCCAGTACCAGAATTATATGTACAACCAACGCTCCAAACGGATGCGTAGTCGAAAGCAAGTATATCTCAGGCTTTCCAGTTTTGTGAATCAGAAACGTCTGGAAAAGTCATAAATGACCACGACACCAAACCCTCGCTGCCAATATATTCGCTATATTTAAAGCAAAAGCTCAACCTAGTGCATATGGCACAACGTAACATGCATAATTCAGTATTACCATTCTAGTCATTGCCAGATATGTTGTGGGTGTAAAAACAGTACACAGAGTACACCTGTGACAAATGCCTTGTGCATTTCAAAATCTGTCGACACAAATATGTACAGTCTTTTCATGCATTCTGACGAATCGATCATTTGAAGTACACCTGGCATGTCGCGTAAGTGCCCACAAAACACCCTAGGCATATATACAAAACCAAAAACACATAGAGTATTATAACTACTTTAAAAATAAGTGTGTGTAAAAACCAATGTTGAGAATAGGGTAAAAAAAAAAAAATTTATTTCTGTGTAAAAACCAATGTTGAGAATAAGGTAAAAAAAACGGTATTTCTGTCTCAATCAAAGTATAGGTAAGCCATTAAGAACAACAACAGCATGTGGATACAATTCCCTGATGCAGGTAGTGTCCACCATGTCACGCTTATTAAGCTTGTGGGCAGGTCTGCATATCTCAGTTAACTATTGACAACAGTCAACTGCCGTGCAGCTGCAAAATAGTTACGCATAGGCTCCAGAACAACACACTTTCAACAGTCCTCAACTTTTTTGCTTTTGTTCCTACACCTTTGAGAGATCATTTCTTTCATTTTGGATCCCTTAAGATGCATCCTGAAATCATGTCAGAGTTTTCAAAGCAACTCAGGCTGATGCTGCCCTATTTCAGTGACAAGACAGGCAAGGGAGCAGTATTCTACTCAGAACCAATGTTCCGCTGTGGAGATACTCTCAATACTGTCTTTTTGTGGGTTGTCAGTGCGAGAGAGTCGTTTCACTCGCAGAACTACAAAGCTGAGCTTCAATAAAGTTTAGACGTCAAGAAGGAATCCCCTCACTCAAAAAGACAATCTTTGAAAGTGAGGTTCTTATCCTTCTCCACTGGTGGCGATACTTTAACTGCGCTATCATACCAACTTTCACACATGGTGAGGGATACACAAAAAATGCTTCGGAGGCTATTTGAAAGCAAACAAAGCCGACTTTACTGTAAAGCCATTTTCTGATGTGTCATCACTGTCCTCTCCTAAACCTTCACCCCGCTCAACCCCCATATTAGTCTTGTCTGCAAATCACCTTATTGCAGTGAAATTCACCACAGGCCACCCGCTGACACTCTCCTCATGTGGGATAAATTTAACAAGTCCTCTCAGTCCGCTTTCCAAAAGGAAGTTTCAAAGCCAAGTAATTATCGATGGAGGTGTGAGCCAAGGGCAGCAGCTCCTCTCTGAAGACTGCTCCGGCTACAAAGCACTGTGACCTCAGCGTCTCCCTGTTATGCAACACATGTATTGAATAAAAAAATGGAGGCGATGTTCTGCAGTTGGAGTTTCAGTTGTGGTTTCCACTTCATAATTTAGAGCAAGAGCCAGAGCCCCTGAAGACTGTATTTTTTATTTTACTTTGAAGTCAAATGTTTTAAATGTCTCCCTAATATAGTACAGTGAGAAGAAAACAAAAACAAATTGTGAACTCAATTAAATTCAAATGTATATATGTAAACCTTGAGTATTTAAAGCCTTTATCAGTTTGTTTTGTTTTTTTTTGTTTTTTTTTGACCCACCCTCGACATACGATATCAGATTTTTATGACACGATTATCGTAGCCCAAATAATTCACGACAACGATATTATCGCAATATCTGCAGAAATAAAGAAAACCCCTATGAGTCTAATTCCTCTTTAACTTTAATTCCTCTTTAACTTTGTTTTATGTTTTATGAATTACACCTTATGTGTGTGGGGCGAGAGGAGAGAAGGGAAAGCAACAGAAATGATTTAACAGGCACAGGATTATTTATCCGATATTATCATATGTGTATTATTAACATGGTATAAAAATTTTAAAAATTTCACGGTTACACCCCTATTATCACCTTACAAAGTGGTGTTAGGCCGGCAGCGTGCTGTCATTTTATCAGACCAGTTTTTCCTGTTCCTGCTGGAAATGTAAATTGTAAATTTCCCCGCTGTGGGACGAATAAAGGTTTTCTGAAATGTGTTAAAAACAAAAAGTCCTCTTTTAGCTATTTAGATGCAGCTTCTTTTTTTTTTTTGTTGCAAAACCTGGAAAAAACATATCATTGTGAGTGACCCTTTTCCTTATTACCTATTTGATTGGTTATTGAATTGTAGAGTGCATGCTGTAGTTATATTGTTTATTGTGTTGTTTGCATTGGATGTTGTTTTTCTGTGACTCTAATTACAATGTCAGTCATGTCCTGTGAAGCCACACACTGAAAGCATTAATGTTACATTGGTGTGCAGACAAGACCGTAGGAAAGTCTGAAATACATAATGTTGCTACCTAATTTAGCTTGTTTATGAAGAGTAAAGAGGGACATATGTTTCATAAAGATTCATTCACAGTTAACAAGCTAATTTTTGTCTCTCACATCAGAGGTGTTTCTAGAAAAGTGTCAGCTTGCTGTATTACTGTATTATTTGTTAAATGCTGTTTTGGAGTGAAACACTGTAACAATCACTGTTTATGTGCCAATATGTGATAATTAGTTATATTTTTTTTATAACTTTCTTTTTTTCTTTCCTATAATTTATTTTCTCAAAACCAAAAAGATTTTACAGTGTTTTTGGGAAATATGTCTCACAGCAGGAAATAATCATGTAAAGTGTATGATATTGGCAGTGTGTTGATATGCCACACCCTGCACCAGAGATCTGTCATGGTGTTCAGAGTTCCCTTTTGTTTTACGCTGAACATGATGTTTTCTAGCTGAAACACTTCTGATTTTGTCAAAAAAATCCCTTTTTCTCCCCCGACCCATCAAAAGAGTGCCTTTAAAGATTACCACAAGGCATCACTGAGTTACGTACATACAGCATACTTTGAATTAATGCACATATTTCCCATGATGCCGGCATGTTCCTGCTCAGACCCTTTGTGTTCTTCCCTTTAAACTGCAAGTCATTAAAGAGATGGCATTACAAGGGATGGTATGCAGGGACACGTATGCGGTGCCATCACCGGCAGAAAGATTGAATTATTCCTAACTATAAGTGTGCAGATTATGTCAACTGATCAAGACTATATTTGAATCCTGTTCTAAAGAGATCCATGTATGGAAAAAAAACGACTGTCAACATGAAACCTTTCCATTTCAGGTTTTGTTTCTGCTGAATTTGTATTTTTGAAGCACACACTGTTGTCTAAGGAGACCTTCTCCGAGTGTTCAAATAGAAATGAGGTTGAGGGTACACATGAATATATAAAGGCAGGCTGGGGGCAGCCGGTGGCCTGCTGGTTAAGACGCATACCATACCGTACAACTACAACGTTCCAGCTGGAGACCATGGTCGCATTTACATAAAAGAAATTGCAACAGAAACCTCTAAAGCGCCGCACTTTCCTTCCAATCCTCGTTCTGGGAAGTCGCGGGAAACGAAAAGCTCATTTAAGCTCTATTGTCCACCTCACTCGACGTACTAGAGAACTTTATTGCAAACAATGCATGATCACAATTTTAGAGCACTCGTTATTTCATTGAGGTCCCGACATGCAGTGATGTAACTAATTCGATTTTGGTATACGGTCCGAAGTCTCCCACAGCTGCTTCAACACTTTCGGTGCAGCCAGGAAATTGCTTCGCCGTGAGCTTTGAATTTCTCAAAAAGGCGGTGCAGCTACTTTATGATTTCCACTTCTCTGAACTATTGTTGCACATTATGAAGCAGTTATCACTTGTGTTGTGTGCTGCACAGTCAGACATTGCTATTTCGGTGTCTGTATGTTAATAATACGTTTATTTAAGCACAAAGTGCTATTTCGTATCCTCTTGTACTTGAAAGGATGTCAAAAATAACTCTCACATCATGTGTGCATGAAATATGTGTGTCTGTATCATTTACTCAAACTTCTTTGAGGTACTTTAGGAATATCTTTCAAAATGATAAACAATGCTTTTTAAACCACCTGGGAAGTTACTTCTTAGATACGTTCAAAGCCATCTTTTAATACTCTCCCCCCCTTGATTTGATGTCTAATTTGTCACATAATGAATGTCATTCAAAACAAAGATTTTCCTGTATTGGCTTTGCAGCATTTTTCTAAATGTATTTACACTTTCACGATGTGTAAAGAAATGATGATTACTGTATAAAGCACTTTGGAAACGTGACAGCTGCTAACTGTCAAAAACAAACGCATCACGATCTTGCATTTATAGCAGCAATAAAACAATCAACGTAGAATTAGGTCAGAAAAAATGAGGAGCTGTTAGTGCACTTTGATCACGAGCCCCACATTCTATAACACCTCTCTCCCTTCTTTTCTTTCTCTAATTAGATATGTTTGCTACTATTCCCTCGATGCTCTGTAAAAAAATACACAATCATTCTGAAATGTTTATTTTACAATGCAGGTCCCTCTTTTTCTAAACCTTCCCTTCTCTTTGGGATGTATAAAATATCTGCTAGAACCCGGGAAACTCTCTATTGAGCTGTTTTGCACTGTGAACAAAATTAAAATGTGCCTCACCAAGGACAATAATTATTCTCTGAGGGACTTTCTCTGAATGCCAGCCACTGCACATGCGGCGTGAATTCGAGTTGATTTAAATGAAATACCCAAATGAAACCAGCATACTGTGTTTATATGAAAATGCCCAGGAACATTTGTGAGATATGCAAAACGACATCTTACTCTAAGCTGGAAAACAGGCTTAACATTTAGTGTATTAAATCTAAAGAGTTGATTCAATACATTCTAGCACATTCAAAAAACATACAGGGGGTGGACATAATAACATGTACATGTTGCTGTGTTGGATTGCATTATATTGTAATTTGTTCCTATTATTTTGTATGCTCTGTAGGTGGACATGGCTTCCTGAGTCCTGCACACCTCCTACAGAACACCTCCGGGAACACGGTTGCAAGCGGTTTTTGAGATCCACAAAACATATCTGGACTGGATAAGCAAATTCTCCTGGCATGAGCATTGGAAACTGAGCCAATTGTCCAACATTTTTGAAAAATGTTTTTGTCCATATGGAAAAAATTTACGAAAAAAGAAAAATTCAGTTGCTTGACTGCGTTACAGCAGAATGTGGGTTCCAACAACCTCTTCATCTACATGTCACAAAGCTTCATTCTCATTCAGACATAATAGCCTGTACTAGAGCATATGGGTCCGGCAGAATGTTGTGCAGAAGGTGCCAAAACATGGCCACTTCACGGGCCCAACAAACAGCAAACCTCAGAGGAACTTGTGAAACGTGAATGGTACCAAAGCTGACTGCTCGAAGGCGTATTCAAAGAAGCTGCCTGAAGTTTGTGCATCTGCTTGACCAAACATTACACCGCGGAAACTCATCTTGCTTTTCACAGATCGGGACACACGAGACATAATGAAATGGAAGTGTCAGTATTCTGAGACAAGCTTGGTTGTGTTGAGGTTTCACGTTTTATAGGCGACAGTAAACCTTTTTTTTAAAACCCCGTTAGACTTATTGGTGGTTGTTATTATCAGCACATTTCGGTGGTTGGAGAGCTCGTGACAGCTCGAGATGTAAACATTAATGGCGTCCTCCTCGGCCATCTCCAACGCTCAGCAACTCACACCAAAGCAATGTAGCTTGATGAACAGCACGACGGTAAGAGGAAACATGTATTGTTTTTGGGGTGAACCGTCCCTTTAAGAAAGTACACACACCAAAGGGAAATACAATATGATGTACGGTACAAACAATGAAATTATAGTTTTTACGCAATTGACATAACTAGGCAGCAATTTGAGTAATATTGGTTGGTGTGTTTGTAGTTGCAGTGGATATCCTTATGTCAGAATGAATGCCTGGGGTAGTGTGCACACACTTAATGAGATCTACCTGCACAGCCTCCGGGCCTGCAGCTCCACAAGACTCTCCGTCAGACCACACGTGAACGTGCAGTCTACTGAACACATATGTTGGTCATCGTAATCAGAATGTTTTAATTGGAGCTGCAGCATGTTGCAGGAGGGATCCATGAGGTTCAGCAGCATATTCTAATTAACTCCATAAATCTTTTTTTTCTCTGGAAACGGATCTCAACAGGCTCATTACTGGTGCGGTCATCACGCAGAGCAAGTCAGATTAAAAACAAAATCTCTCTATATATACTGTTTCCCGTGTCTCATAGTTTGGTGATACATTATAGGAACAAGCAACATTAAATGCTGGAAAGGGGCAGCTTCACTACGAGCCTTCAGAATAGCTTTACTACTCTACAAGTCTCTGGAGCCCATTCTTTCAAAAGACATTTCCTTCATATGGCGTTATGGTAATGGTGGCTAGAGTGGGGCCCAAACTAATGTTTTTGCGAGGTGGCTGTGAGAGGGATATCCCAGCTCATAGTTTTTAACCACCCACACCATTACAGTCTCATAAATCAGCATCTCTGCAGGGGGTCTATCCGTCAGCATATACAGCCGTACATTACAGTAGTGAGCCCCGAACACGTCGCTCCAAAGGTTCCCATTGAAACATTGGCAGGTTGAGCAGTCTTTGACTCTAAATGAACCCTCTTTCAAAGTCACTTAGATGAAAGATGGCCTGCATACCATTTCTGTACATATAATAGAGCATGCTACGATAGGTTGTTGCCTCATGGTTTTATGTAGTTCAGCTGTACAGAAGCATGTACGTTCATTATGTTTCTCCATTCTCATTTTTCACCTTGTAAACATTGCATCAATTTGAGATTTGGGAAGGACGGTGTGTTTGTGAAGCTAAGGCTGAGCATGGTAACAGTGGCACCCATGACTTTAGGCTTCATTTTAAAATCAATGTTTGTTTGTTTTTTTACTTCTTAAAAAGCAAAAACTTGAAATCTTTGGCCTTTAAATGAAAAGAAAAAGAAATAAATAATCCTCACAAGATGCGGATTCACACATAGGATTATTCTGTTGATTTCTTTTGTCTGAGCTGAGAGGGAATGGGCATCACACGAGTGGTTGTTTCTCAGGAAAGTCATTTTACTCTTTTACTACTTTGAATGGTTAAAGTGTCAGGAGGAAAAAAGGAATAAACAAATTTGGCATAAATGCTGATTTTGTTGCCACATCATACAGCAGATAGGAGGGATAAGAGAACGTTTCAATTTGGACTTGAATGCATCAAACTAGCATTGCACTTTGAAGTATCATTCAAATTTGTTCTGAAATAGCCTTTTTATTTCAAACGCATCATGCAGACAGAAAAGTGTTATTATCCGTGTCTGATTGAAGCTTGTTTTAAAATATCATGACAAAATATCCTCCGACAAATTAGATATTTGTCAGACCAGGCCAGAACATGACTTCCTGTGTCCCTCACTTAGACTTGGTAATTTTTTATTTCAAAGACAAACCCCAGAGATCTTTAATAATGAAGGACCTCTCTCTATTTCAAAGAAGCATTTCACGGTTAATTTAGCTGAGATATGTCTGTCAGAAAGACGGCATTATGTCAAAGACCTACATTTTTTATGAACTTTCATTAATTTGATTAAATAATTCAGCAATCGCTTTGATGAAGGCGACATCATTCTTGTTTCTCTCGTGGTTGTCAGTTTTTCACACTTTGTCTAAACAAGATTACCCAAGTGCATTATGCAACTCGTATGTGCTGCGCACGACAAAAGTCTTGTTTGTACTATTTTTTCCCCCGTAGATTTTCCATTCGGTGTGCAAAGGCCACTGTTTGATATGTCCGTCACATTTAGAAATGTCTTCAGACGATTTGTAGAGGATGTTTCTACACGATGCCTATGTGATGTTGAAGGTGCTTCTATCTTGGAGGTACGTACAGCACATTTCTCAGAATACCCGAGTGTGCAGTGAAATAAACTCTTCTTGAATAACTTGTATCTCACACTTTCAGTCCTTGAGCTGCTCATTATAATTTCCCAACACCTTCTTATTGGCTTATATGTCTTGCATTAATATATCCAGGTTTTCTTTCTATATATACTGTATATATATATATATATATACACATACAGTATATATACTGTATATATATATATATATATATAAATACATACATACACATGTATACATGTACACATATATATATATATATATATATATACACACAGTATATATATTCAGAACTGCAGTCAATCCAATTGCAGCCTGGTGCTCCCCACAGCCCCCCTATTCAGCGTGGCCTTTAACTGGATTTTCTCAGAGCTCTTGGAAGGAGCCGGTGTTGTGGCTCCGTCAGTTTACTGCTGGTGTGCTGGATGCTGATTGAACTGATTCAACAGTGTGTTTTCCGAAGGGGACTAATGTGTGCGCTTCCACCGCAGGGGTAAGTTAAACTGCCTTTTCAAACCTTTTTCTTTTCTCATTGCTTTATTTGTTCAGAATTTGACTTAAATCCCTTAAACAAGTACACAATCACCTCTACTTATACTGTATAGGCTAATCAAGGATCCCTAAGTGCTTCATGAAAAAGAAATCGAAGCCTGAGAAATGAAATGCACTTTTAATTATTTAGCAAACTGCTGAATGGAGCTAAAGCACTCTTCTCAACATCAAGAAGAATGATACACACACACGTACTGCAGTCAGTCATGAGCAGACACTGTGCTCTCCAAGCTGTCTGCTTAACGAACTGCGCGGTCCCTGGAAAGTTGCAGGGAAATGCTTCTATTTTAATGGATCTTTAACTCACAGCCACAGCCTTGCGCAACCTCCGAACCCCAAATGCTTTAATTTTCCCTTAAAAAAACGACTTGATTACATGTCACACACACACACACACACACACACACACACACACACACACACACAC
>CALSCE010009502.1:5820501-5862745 GCA_943593645.1 Bovichtus variegatus
CACACACACACACACACACACACACACACACACACACACACACACACGTATATGTATATCCAAGAGTGTCAGAGGGGTTTCTGGGAGATTTGCAAATGCTGTACAGGCAGAATATGAATAGGTTTCTAAGTATGCAGAGCATAAATGAGAATATTATCCAGGGGTGTGTGTGAGAATGCAGCAGGCCAATGAAGTCTTGTTGTGAAAACTAGATCTGAACATTACAACCCTGTATTGTTGCATACATCCATGTAACATGGAGCCGATAAACACTTTTTGATTTTGAAATCCTGCATATTTTGAAAAACTCTCATCTTCAGAGACCATAGCCCGAGCCCAACTTGCCAACAGGTTCAATAATTGATCTGTGATCTCAGGTGGACCATTCGCCACTTTCTATGACTCAAAGCCAATTTCATTTAAATAAAAGAATTATGAAAATGCGTATCAACGCTATGCGTTTCAGGTAAATTTTTGCCGCTTCTGGGCATCATTCATAAGACATTTAAAATCAAGGCTCAGTCATTGTTGAATTATTCTACAGAATAAAGAAGAGAAAAGGGAAGACAATGGCCTGAGGCTGAACCTTTACCTTCATGTGACATCATCTGTGAGCGTCCCCATTTGCCTGAAGATGTTTCCCCGAGAGCTTCAAGGAAACACTGCCGATTCTTATTTGTACATGTGGGAGTGTTTCCCCAAACAGATTCTGTTCTTGTCATTTCATTATTTTTATTTTCTGATTCATATCCCAGCGTACAAAATCGTCTTAATCTCAAGTAGAGCCGGCACAATTTCAGATGTAACACAGCTTGTGAAAGCAGGTTTTATCGACAATATTTCAGCAGGGTTTATTATTACTTTTGAAAATGTCACTTCTGTTACAAACCACAACATGTTGTAGTTAAAAAAAAAAAAAAGTTATTTCAATTCCCTAGAGCAAATTTGTTTTGCAGAAGAATCAATTGAATTGAATGAACAGAGGTTGGCGGCGGTGTTCTCCTTATTTATATATGTTAGCTGTTTTATTGAACTCTGCTGCTGCTGCTGCTGCACACGCAGTTCAGAGTTATCAGTGAAATCTACTTACATCAGGCAGCATGACTATGTAGAGACACTTTTCCTGTGTCTTATGTATGTAGGACAGATATTGTGTTGCGGGCTTTCCGCAGGCAGCCGGCACTGTCTCGGCTCTGTCCTTGCACACAGATGCAAGGAGGGGGGGGGGGTCACATACGAGTCCCATTGGAGACCATCAGTGGCACGATGCATTTGTGCAATGGAGTGATGAAGCGAGTGGCAAGGAGAAGTCTCAAGGAATCGAAGAGAGGTTGGAGGGGAGAGGGAGATAGAGAGGGGGTGCTGGGATGACCTCTCCTGTCCCTGTAAAGCTGCAGTTTACTGTTGTAATCCCCCACAGAACAGCTAAGGGGGAAATTCACACTGTGCCTCCCTTGAGGAAATAAAGGTGACAGTGCCAATGATACATTTTGTGCTCGGCGGGTTAAATGTGAGATTGCTGCTCAGATCGTCATGCTTGCTTCCCGTAACTAGCACGGGACATTTCCAACTTCATGTTGGAAATTACTGGTGGCCACAATAAACCAATCAAAATCCTCGACATGAGCTTGAAGTAGCAAGTAGAGAGGTACAGTGTGCTTGCTTTGCATTTATAGCAAGGCACGCTGGGTGATTGTTTTTCGATCTATTCTGTGTGTCTGTTATTATTCTTGTTTAGTCGCACCTTAACGCCGAGGAGCAGGCTAATGGTATTCTCTGCAAGCTTGCCTGTAGCTAAAGATGCCCGGCCAAGCCTCCCCTTGACTACGCATTGTGCATGTGGGCCTGTATTTATTCAGGAGCCACTTTATTAATAGAAGAAATGATCATCCAAACAACAGCGCTGCTTTGCATGTGTGCTTCAAATCTCACCATGTTTGTTCCTAAATTACAGGAGTATCCCATCCCAAATGCCCATATGAAATTGGAATTCACTGGAGTTCGGTCGCTGCATGCTTTAATCACTGTCATCCCTAAAATGAACCATAACAAGGTTTTGTTCGCAATCTCTTCTGCACTTCTAGGTACTCATCTATTCACTGCCCCATTCTTTTTTGACCTGCCAAGGGATGCGGCAAACAATTTTGCAGACAACCGCAGGGAGGGCGGTGGAGTTCAGCAACATCAAGGTGTTGCAATGAGATATCAGAAAACTCAGCGAGGTTGATGTGCTGTGGTGGGGAGAAATAAGAGAAATCTCTGGGAACAGATCAGATCCGTCTCAAACTGCATAACCCCAAGAATCAGCTTTAAAAAAAAAAAAAAAAAAAAAAAAAAAAAAAAATGAATGTCAGAGCTGGCAACTTGACATCAAAGTGGAATCACCCCCTCAGATGTTTTTCTCTTTTTACCAGAAAGGCCACAAGATGTTCCTTCCGTGGAATGAAAAGAAAGTTGGCTGAAGCTTGCTCAACTATTGCAAAAAGAAACAGAATGCACCCAGTGAAATTAAACCTGATCACTCTCCATGAGATTAGATATTGATTTGTCTTCCAAATGACTATAAAGCGATCTCCCCCTGGATGATAAGGTATTTATACTTCATACCATTATTTCCTTTTCCCCCGTGCCCACCATGAATTGAAGAATCTGAAATGATTGCAGAGCTTATAGCGTGGAAATGTGCATTAATAATAAACGATACAAGAATTCATTTTTTATATATTCTTAGATTTGTTCATGCACCATAAGCTTTAAGCTAATGTAGTTTCACAGAATTTAACTAGAAACTGATTTCCTTTCCCTTTTTTTTTTTTTTTTTTGTTCCGCAGTTACTTTCCCTTTGACAGAGTCTGATGGAGGAGTTTAGCACAACGCTGTGACCCTGGAGCTCTCTACTGTTCAACTCTCATTTCTCCAGCCTGGTGGAGAAGGGCATACTCTGGAGAAGGCAGTAATAACCACAGAATATAGCGAGACACCTGGCCTGAGCACTTCACGGACAGTCGTTATATCAGAATGCACAGGCACATGCACTCGGGCTGAAGATCTAAAAGTCCCAAACTGGATGGCACTCCAGCAGAAGCAAGAGAATGCTGATGAATCATGTAAAGAGATTTATTTTGCTCACTCGAACTTCCGTTTGTGATTGACTGATTGAGTCGTATTAACAAAAAACGAATATGCATTTTCCTGCATTACTTGAGCTCCTGTATGCAAAGATATACTGAATATTGAATATACCTTCCCTTCAGCTGTTTGCATATTATGAGTCATGAAACATTTTGGCAGGTAATTCTAAGAGACCTAAGGTCCATACATTTTTCATACGATTCATTTTTCCTGCAGCAGAGTGGTGTCTAAACAAAACAAATTACTCTCCTTCAAAAAGGAACTTTTTTATGCACCTCAGTTTGTGGAATCAAAGCAGGCTCCAGTCTGGTTTCCTGTTTCTGCTGAAATAAAAAAAACATGTTTGCACATTCATGAGGGAGGTTTGATTGGCCAGCGGCATTAAGGTTTGGACTAGTTTTCATAGCACTGGCCAGAAATACATCATTCCTGCCATAAATTACATTTCAATGTGTGAAAAGGTGTTGACCTGTACTCTTTTATTGCCATGGCAACATTCTCCCAGAGGCAATGAATATCCTCCTAGCAATGTCTTCCCCGAACCCTAACCCTAGCCCCCCCCAAGAAAAACATTTTAACTTAGTTGTAACCAATGTATTTCTTTTTAAATATGCAATGCATGGCTTTTTTTTCTTTTTAACAAAAATGTATGTGTAAATTTGGCTTACACATTTCCCCAGATGTCATTGTCAAGCAATAATTTTAATTGGAAATGATCAATGAAAGTGTAAAATATTTGGCTAAAAAGGATTATTCAAAACGTTGTTTTCTTTATTACTTTGCGGTCCAAAAGATTTGACCAAAATTATTACGTTTGCCACCACAACATAATGTATTTAGTACTATATAAACATCATTTCTAGCAGACAGGCTAGATGAATGAGTCATACGCACATCCGCTATATGGAAGGAATATAAACCTTCAGAAATAAAGTATTAACTTTTCGTGTTTGTCGTAGGAAGTGTACTGTCAGAACATGAAGATGCCACTTGTAATTAAATGAAAAAAAGAAAAGAACAAGGTGTTCCACAGTGTGACAACAGAGAGTTAAACCTCAAATCGAGCCTGATCTCCTTTCACAGTCACTGTCAGACTGACACCATGTGCGTGTCTTGCTGCACAGTCTAGTTTTGTCAAGACAGTCAGAAGTGCAGATTTTTCAATTCAAAATCAGAAGCGTGACTTGCTGTGTGTTCAATCCACCTCAGTATACAGGGTGAAATATGAAAGACTTCTTTCATTGAGGTGAGTTTACCTGCTCGAGTGGAGAGACCGGTTTGGAAATAAACAGTCAGTGCTGAGTGACTGCCTCTCAATTAACCTGAAAAATGAATAGAGGGAACATTCTTGATTACTTAATTTATTGCCACTGGTTAGAGACAAAAATGCCACAAAAACTACAAATGACACATGTCAACACATTTGGAGGCTGAGCCTTTGTTTCTCTTTGCTGTCTCCAATTATGTCAGGAACCCCCCCCCCCCCCCCATTCACTGGCACAGTTTCAGCATACACCAACATTGATGAATATCCTCAGGCAATCTTTGTAATTTTCTTTGCTTATTTATTTATGTAAAAGAAGTGCAGAGATATGATGCGAGGGTTTGAGTGGCAGATGATAAAAGAGGAATGTTATTATTATATAGATTAGTTTTTCTTTCTTCGGGAAAAGAGACAGAGTCATGTCATCGACTATCAGGTTTTGAGACAAAATTGTTTTCCAATCACTGAGTAGTTTACAGGATAAGTGTCAGGTGCAGGGGAACGTAATAAAGGCCATTTATCCAGGTGGCTTTCCACATCTCTGTGTTCTCAGAAAATAAAAAGAAAAAAAACTGCTAAATGCAGTTGCTATTTCATAAACTTCCCATTTGTATTTCCTTTTGGGAATAAGTTAAAAGGAAAGGTGCCTCTGTGTTTGCAAAGCTTGCAATCTGATATGAATCATGTCTTTACTTATGCATGAAAAATTTGATTAAAGTGTGATAGGAACATCTGCCAAAAAAAAGAGAAGAAAAGCACAACATTCTGGATGAATTTCAATATCTTAAAATTCCAAAACATTTTGTGAAAATATGTAGCTGCATGTTTTTTTTTGGAAACCATGTTGAGTCTCAGCAAACAAATGGAAAGATGCTCCTGTGAGGTCCCTTATTAAATGAGGGGGCAAGGTCATTGAGGAGGAAGGTAAAAGGCAGGCGGGGTGGAAACATCCATGGCAAGCAGAGCCCCTACCGCGGTCTTTGCATCTGACCTCTGACCCCTTTTGGGAGAGGCTTACTGTGGAGACACATCGCCCTTATACCTGGGATTTCCAGAGAAAAACAGAATTTCTCATCAGTACCAAACAGAAACCCTCACATATCATATGAAACCCTGAACTATATCAGATAGCAGTGATGAATAAATATAGACCAGGTGCTTCTTCGTAGAAGTACATTATTCACTTTTGGGGTGTTATCTTATACAGTGGACAGGATTTGTGGTGGGATTGGGCTGATTCAGAGGACATCCCAGGCACACAGCAATCTGAAGATGATCCCAGGGAATATCATCCAAGCAGAATGTGGATTTGAGGCAAGGAGCCAGGAGATGCATCAATGACTTTCCAGCTGTATCCGATACCCCTGATGAATAAATATGGGCCGGGAGTTCTATGAGAAAATGCTCTTTTCACTGAGGGGGTTTTGCTGTGTACCATCCATGCAGGTTCACCAGTTGTTAATAAAAAAAAAAGTAATTTTCTTAGAAAATAGAAAAAAAATGTCTACTGACCCATTGCTTAAAGGGGCTGTATATGTATCATGTAGGGCCATGGCTTCCAATATGAACAGTGTATGGACACGGTTAGATGTACAGACATAGTGAAGATGGATGTTTGGTTGGTGATTGTTTGATTGCCATCCCACTGGCACATAGTTGCTCCTCTTGATTTTAAAACCTTAGCCAGCTCAACCCATTCATTGAGTGAGAGTCAGCATCTGCCTTGTCCGCCCGTAGTATAGATCAAGGAACATTTGAAAAGTGATCTTCTAAAACAAAACCGCCCAGAGTCCTGTGTTTGATTCATTGGTCTAGAGGTCAAAAGAAAAACTAAAGTTAGAGTTGAGGAAGCATCTATAATTATTAGGTCGCTCTGGTACCTGCTGCACCAACTTGACTTGCACTGCATTGCTGTGTTCCAATTTGATCAAGTTTAATGGTAATCCACTTACATTTGTTGAGACATTTGACTGTTGAACAAAATGTTTCGCCGACAGCCCGATGGACCACTGAACTGACGCATCTAAACCCCACGCTCCAAACCAACAAAGTCCTATACTATTTTATACATTTGCAGTTGTTTGAAATGAATCTTGGTCACCTAGAGTCACATTTGGGCTTATGACCTGAAAGATGATATGGCAGACATTCAGCAACATTTCTACAGGACATAGGATTGTTGAAGGACGATAGTAGAAGAACCATGGAATGCAATTGTGGACAGTAGTAAAGACCAAAACAGTCCTCAATGTTTTGACTGTTACGATTTACTCCATATCCCAGATAGGCCTCTAATAAAATTAAACCCTTTGAGGTTAATCCTATCACTCTATCATATGTCATCTTAAAAGTGCTGCCAGAGCCCCACTGGAAGCCAAACCTCTCTAATGGGAGAGGTCTTAACCTGTTTCTCTTCATCAATCTTAGATGACACATCATCACAACAAAACACCACCCTGCCAGTCAGAAGCACGGACATACTGTATGGATGGATTTTGTAATCAACTTTTTGAAGTCAGGACAATCAGACCTACAAAAAGTTGGAAGATGACGACATTCTTATTGTCATACTTCGGTTTGGAACTGAATTAGGTTTTGAATGTTATTCGTGAGACCGTGAGCATCCTCAGTACAACCGATTCTGGTGTCACCCATTTGTACGCACACTGGTTCTTGGTACATCCCTGCTGTATGAGGAGAGCTAACCCAGAGGCAACTCAAACAAACCGCCCTACTTTTATTAATAAGCAGGTGTCTCAAAATGAGCCAGCGGCACACTCGGGTCTAGACTAGCGAGTGTTCTCTCTAAAGTCCGTTGAGGTGTGGGACGATGGAGAGACAGGACCTTGGATTGTCAGAGCGGGGCATGGCTGCAGCGAAGGAGAATAGCCAGTAAATCAATCAACCATGACTTTCCAGGGTGTCCAGAACCACCTGCTTCACAATCTCCTCCATGTTGGAAATTCCCAACTGCAGCCACCATCTGCCTACTAAGAAAAGCTACAATGCATATTAAATGGCCCACAGCCACAAAGGCAGTGGCGTGTATTTTAACCTGCATCATTTTCTTTCTTCTTAAAAGTTTTTCTTTTTTTTTTTTGTTTATAAATAAATCCACAGCCTGATATGATTTCATTCAAATCACCACTTTCGTCAAGTATGTTTTTTTTAAAAGGTGTCACAGCCTTGAAATAAATAATTTGTACCAAATGGCAGATTTTTCTCTTGAATCAATAAATGTAAAATTGCAGTACACAGTGCAGGGAAGATTTGTTAAATATGTGTTTAGCAAGGCTTTCATGTTGAAACACATTTGTCCTGTCAGATTAAATCACAAAGTGGGGCCGTGGTCACTATTTGGGACCCTGTATTTACCCTGTTGCCCTCTTTGCCAACTCGTTCTTTGATTTGGTTGAAATCCACCTCCAGAAATTGAAATTGAATTACACTTTCATTTCAGCTGTGACACATGCCACCAGTTGTGCTGTGCAATGCATTAAAGGAGTTATTGAAAGTGCTGTAATTTGCATTTTTGTTGGATCCACTTTCTCTCAAACAGTCTTCTGCGTCAGGTAATGATACATCTCCCAAAAGGTACAATCATACAGTAAGCAGTTCTTTTTGAAAAATAATTGGTAAAATAATAAAAATAATGTAAAAAATATATATATATATTTTTTTTTTGCCATGGCATGGTCTGGAGGTTTGGGTGATCACTTTTGTTCTGCAGGTTCTACTCTCTGAAATCATGGATTAAAAAGTTTTTTGAGTGCAACTTCAAAACCAGACACCCACTCTCAATGTTTAACGGCACTTTTTCCTGCTATGGAACCCCAGCTGTGCAGGAACTGTCTCAGTCTGAGATGAATCAGGATTTTTTTATTTGTCCCCACAGAGGGAAAATTTACAGATAAGAATAATTCTCTCCATTTTTTATTTTTTAGTCATTCTGTCACATCTAAATCTAAACATCTAAATGAGAAAGCGACTATTCAGGCTTTTCCAGTTCCAGCAGTCCAGCACGTTCTGCAGTATATCCTCACATGCTTAGCCCATGCAACTGAACTGTCACATGCTGCAAGTGCTTTATGATATTTGTTGCATAATAAAGTGGGAGCAGAATGGATGCAGACATACAGTATACTGATGTTGCATCTGTTTCTGGCAGTGGCAGCTCAGCTCGTGGTCTGCTCTGCTGTGATAAAGGAGATAAAGATACAGACCAGCTTCACAAAGACTCACAGTTCTGGTTTTAGCACAACGATTAACACACAGTCACAGCAGTCTTTACAATGCAGCCCACAATCATCTGACAGTCCTCTCTGCGTTGGTATGGAGACTTGCTTATTTATTTGCACCGCTGTGCGAGTTGAGCTTTGTCATAACAAATGTGCACCTTATTGGAAACCTCATCATGCTTGAACATTCTACTTTTGGTTAAAAAAAAAACCTTGTTGATTTCTCGACTCTGTTATGAAAAGGGGAATTTGAAATGTGTTTGAATTTGGTTTTGAAGATGAAATAAAATTAAGTGGACCAAAAGCAACCAGAGGATCTTTGTTCTCCAGAGACACCTGGCAGGTTTATGTTTATTTGATGAAGCCGAGCTGAAATAGAAGAAAAAAAGGGGTTTTGAAGTTGAGCTGGACATCCAGAATGGGTGAGATATGATCCTCATGAGCATGCGAGATTAAATGTGGTAGAGATGAGGCTTCCAGCAAATACAGCATCCGATTTTTAATATGCCTTCTGACACCTTTGAAGTTCATGAGGACAGTTTATTGATAACAGAAATGGTGTGCTGTTTCTAGTATTAATATTATGAAGGCTGAATTGTATTCATGCTACATGAATGCACATCTGGAAAATGTTATATATTGTCTTGACATGCAAGAAATGCAAGAGATTCAATATTTAGGCCGTACAAGTGGAAATAAATGAATTATAAGTCACTGCACTGTGGATGCTGCCTTTCCAAGATTCAGCCCTGTGGCTTCAAATATGAGCAATGAAACAGTTTGTGAACTATAACTTTATAAACCGCTTCGACACCACTGTTAAAGACCGAAAGAACACTTCCAGGCAAGATACACTAGTTTCATTTCTCATTTCATTCACGTTTAGGCCTGAAGATCTTTACCTATATGTTATAGCGTCACAGCCTATACTCACACATGTGTAGATATCATTTATGTGTGTGCCAATATACCTTTTTATTCTTTGTCATCTTCACGCTCTGTGAATTTTGTCTCATGGTAATATGTGAATAATGTGCGATGTTGATATGTGTCCATGCTGGATGACACTGCTGCTGTCTGGAAAGCAAATTCCACCGACCTCGGTCGTGTGGTCATTAATACATGATCGAATGATTGATTATTTTCATTATTACATAATGAATTACTGAATTAATACATTAAGGTGACCTTTTAGAGTGGGCACAATTTAAGATTAAGTGGCTGATGAACTTCTTGTTAATTGTATATTAATGTTAATTAGACATATATTTAGCTTTGTAGTTTTAGTATTTCCACTGCAGGTTTCTGCGTTCCATGAAATTGCGATCACATTGTTTTAAGATGCAGTGACAGAAAAAGAGTCACACTGGGGAGGATACGGAGGAACAAAAAAAAAAAAGAAATCTGAAATTAGTGCGACCATCCTTCACCCAGACGGCCCAGATTCAAGCGTTCATGAAAGTCCCTGCTGGAGTGTCCTTGAGCAGGACACTAAATCCCTGTGGGGAGCGATCAATGAGGTTGCTTCTGTAGGGTCGCATGTCTCTGTAGAAAAAAATGACCTTTTTAAAAAGAATCATTTCCGCAGTGGGACATCACAGTATCAAAGACACAAAATCACACTTTTAAGTGCACGGCTATTGTTTTAGACTGCAATATTGTGCAACGTGTTCCTGTTATTTGCCCCCCCCCGCCACCTGCAGAGTTTCAAGCCATCAATCTTTTTTCTTAGGTGTCACCACATATTTTCAAACGGATGCTTTGTCTTTTGGGGGTAAAAAAAAAATAAATAAATGTTCACATGTTGTATCAAGGTGGGAAAACTACCCGGCTATTTCACTGTCATTCCGTCATTCAGTTGGAAAAGCACGTCTGAACTGAAAGGATGACCCGCTGTCATCTCTGTCACTCACAGTTAAGAGTCAGCGTCCACCAGGACACACGGAGCTCTCACTGTGATTATCAAAGGAAGGGATGCGCTGGAGAATGTTCCCTGTAATGCTGAGAGACTTCTGCAAAGCGCTCACACTGCCAATATTTAGTATATTCTCAACAAAAACAACCATAACCCTCATTTCTCTTATACATTGGCTTAGGGCTGTATCTCAGCTCCACAGGCTTATGTTGCATTGCACTGACTTGGAAGTCAGACATTCACAGATGGTAGGTGGTATTTACAGCCCCTGTGCATTACAGTGATCCAATTTGGGAAAAAAAGAACAAACATGGATGCCCTTGAGTTCCCACCCCCCCAAATATAATTCACTGTTTCCAACAGCAGTGAGTATTCATGCAGTTGCTCCACCCAGCCAAAACTAAATCCCAAAGGGAAACTCCTCAAACATTCACATTGGCCACAACTAGTCCATTTATTTTGTAACAATAACTGTAACACTGCATTAAATCTCTGCCAGAGTAGCTTAATATTTATCACCCCGACAATTATTGGGGCCAGAAATCACACTGACCACCTCACCAAACACGGGCTCTTATTAACTGTTAAATAGAACCAATTAGGAACAAAAATGGTCTCTTGAATTTAGTTTCAGGCAAAAATACAATATAGTAAGTGCTTATTAAATCAAGTATGAATAACAGCTTACATCCTTTTTATTCACAGACACAGAGAAAAAGGAAAAGAGGTTTAAAGTTCATTCTCATTTCAGTTAGTGAAAAATCTGTGAAAATTCATGGCAACTCTGAAGGCGATGACATCATCACAGAGGTTTTCTTTGACTTATTTTAATAATATCAGCAAGAGAAACAACAACATTGTCAATGTTATGTTGCAACCGTTATTTGCTGAGTTGGTTGGTAGTTTAAAAAGGCATAATGTGTAGGAAATAATTTTTTTTAAAACAACGTATAGACTGAACAAGCACCCTAACCCGAACTGCGGTCAGTGGGCACGCGTCACCTGTACAGTACTTTACCACAAACAGTCTTTTTTAAAAACATTAATTTAAACGGGTTAGGGTTAGCATTTCAATTTAAACTCATGAGTTTCTCAAATACTCTTGATATTTTTACATGCATGACAATTACTCTGAAGTGCAGCAGTTGAATTTTCTACTTGGAATCCTGACTTCATAGTCTTTTCCATAGATTTTGTATTCAATCTGTATTCATTATGATGTCCTTGCAATAATAGTAGAAATACAGTAAATAGCTCTGCATCTGTCAATATAGGACCGCACAATAGTTCATATTTACTCAAAATAATTGGATTCAGAACATCAGAATTTATTAAAATATACAACAACACTTCCTAAGGGTCATTTAAACCCTGCCATTAAATGTGTGTGCAGGATTAACAGAGTGTGTTGCCCCCGTGCACAGCAATAACCCATTTGAGAACTTGGTGGGAGAGAGCACCAATACACCTCAGTATTCAGCTGCAGCACTGATATTGTGTTGGTTTCCAGCCCTTCCAGGAATGATTGATTTACATGGCACGCAGCGTATTCAGAGCATGTCTCTCCCCATAGCTAGATTTATGATGGTGCAAATATGCTGAGATTTAGACAGTAGTTTGGAGCCGTATAAACATTTCTACAAACTTAAAAGCATTAAAGAGAAGTGTAATTACTTATCCCTGCCGTTTCGGAAATATCCTTCCAGTTGTTGGCTGGTTGGGAGCGAGACATATCTTTCATCTCTTTGCATTTACATTTCAGGCTTCTGGCTCACTGCTCGTGCAGGAATATGGGACTTTTTAAGCAGGTAGGAGTTGGTGTCCTTCTTAATGTGGTTGATGAGTAATACCTCAAATATGGGACAGCCTTGTAAGCAAGTGGGTCACTGCCACGACTCGCATCTGAAATGTCCTGGCAACAGAGACTTTATTTAGAGCATCCAATGTTCCTGACGACCGGCTGTGTTATACAATTGACTAGATTTGAATACATTAATTTGTAAATTGTCCAATGTTGTACACAGAGAGACTGGGCTGAGTGTCAGTGTTCATACTGGAATATTCTGTAGTAAACAATTAACATCTAATGCTAAAATCCAGTACCAGGGTTATGTTCATAATGCAGTAGAAATGAAGGGTGCAGATGTCAGGTGGTGTGGGGGGTGTAACGTGTGA
This sequence comes from Bovichtus variegatus, assembly GCA_943593645.1. NCBI lineage: Eukaryota > Metazoa > Chordata > Actinopteri > Perciformes > Bovichtidae > Bovichtus > Bovichtus variegatus. The sequence continues at coordinate 5,833,226 of CALSCE010009502.1, forward strand.
CGCCGGTAGCTTCAGTCTTGCACGGCTGTTGTAGAAATGATTATTTAAAAACCGTCGGCAATAAAAATTAAAAAAATACTTGCTACAATGAATCTGGGGTTTTGCAAAAAAAAACGTCAATATCAACGTCATGTTTGGCAGGTGGGAGGGAATGTTTGCTTGTAGGACATGGCAAAGGGTGGGGGACATCAGTGAAAGCCCTGGATCATAAAGAAAGCATATGCACTGCATGGTGAAAGCCTCTCAGACGGGACTGACGTGTTCGCTTGGTGGTTGAGGGCCCAGTGGCTCCCAGGTGCTCGTAGTTGAAAGCCCTGCCACGGGGTGACACAAGGTTTCTCTCCCCGTTCACTTCTATGAGGAATGGGCTGACCCGTAATTGCCTTCGGTTTTAAATTGACCCTGCCTTGTTCACGTCACGTTCAATCTGATTCAACTTGGACATGTGAAACTGCATGGCTCCGAATGGCTAGCCAGTTGTAGCGAGGAGGCTGGACTGACCTCTAATCCAGGAATCATTGATTGTTTATCTCCTTAGTTATATAACTGAATGGCAAAACTGTACAGTGCAGAAGCTGCGTAATTTACAATGTTGTGGACATGGAGCCGTGATAGCTGCGGCATGCCATTTTTTCCCCCGCCTCTTTCTTTGCCAAACCAAATGCAATTAAATATGCTGAGAAACCGTGCTTTTAGGCAGCAAGAAGAAACCAATAAGGACATCCAAGCAGGCCAGAGTGCCACAGCACCGCGGCTCTCATTGGCTGCCATCGCTCGCTGTGCTGCCACGTGGCATTGCTCATCTCATCCACCCAATCTTCAAAAAAGGACTCAATTTCTTTAGATTGTGTTTTAAAAATCTGAAAAAAGGACGTTTTAACATCTAAAAAGGAAACAGGTATGACATAACATTTATTGCAAGTATCGTGAATTAGATTTTCATGTGATTGAATTGGGATCATTAAATTGTTGTACGGAGTCGAGAATATTACAACCCTTGCATAATTTCCCCTGGGGTACTCCCACACTTGCGTGCCACCGTTGCACCTTTTAGAGATACAGTATGCGATGCTGTGGTTAGTGAGTCCCATTTTATTTTGCCGGAGTGAAAAATTAGGATACATGCTTAATGTGATAAAAGACACAGGAGGGGAAGCACTTTACGTTCAGCAGACCCTACAGCCGGGCAAGAGAGCCAAAAGGTGAATAATGCAGTCCCATACACAACTATTGTAACTCCAACACTATTAACATCATCTTACTTGTAAAAATCCCATGTTGATATTAATACGTTTCTCTGAACTGTGCTCATTCTGCCATGTGAGCCATATTATTAATAACAATCACACAAATCCCCCCCTTCCAATAAATAAATAAAACTCAGCGCTTGACTTTTTTGGGTTCATTTTGAATGGCTTCACAGCACATAGGCAGGCTTCTAGCACAATACTGTTTCTCTGTGAATGCATTGGGCAGTTACCCATGTTGGCAGCATTACCCAGACGTGTTTGTTTTAAAAAACTTAACCACAATTCCCAGAAGTCATGTAATTTGATGTCAGCAAACCGCAGGCAGCGCACTAATGCTCACTCCTGTGATCACTTTAAAAGCATAGAACAAGAGAGGAAAGAGGCTGCAGATGAATGGAGCTAATGGAGTGACTGCCCAATGAAAACATTTAATATTTAATTTGAGCAAATTTACAGTCGTTCAGCAGGGATGGGATCATCTTAGACACGTTGAAGCTCATAAGAAAAATAACGAAAAGCAAAACAGTGGATTAAGCACATAAAGCAGTAACCCTATATATATATATATATATATATATATATATTCTTTACTATTTAAGTATTATTTTACATAAAAAATGTGCCTAGTGCAGCTTAAACTAAGACGTTATAGTCAATTTGATTTATCACAATATGATAAACATCTCAAAATATGCTGATCAAACCGCTTTAGAATAATAGCGTGAGTGATTTATGTACAGTATAAACTAGCCAACTTCGCACATCGCTAAACTAATTATCCTCTTTTGATTGTACAATAAAGAGAAAATTGAAACCAGCTCAAAAAAAAGTGCGAGATGATTCATCACCCGAATGTCCATTTTTTTTTAGTGCTGCAAGAGATGCATTAGCTATGCTGCTGCGGGATGAAATCCCTTTAAATTTATTGAAACATCAAGCTGCTGGAACTGTATGGCTAAGCGTAGTGCTTGCACTGCGAGAAACTGATGTGACACTTAATTCATATGACTTATATATAAAAAGCTGGATCTCATTGTGCACGAGATTGTGTGATGTGAGAGAGTGTGTAGCCAGAGTTCAGCTCTGTGATACTAACATGTACATGTGAAGTGGAGGTCAACTTCATCTGCTGATTTAGTTTTTTGGGACCAAATTATATGCACAATACATATTAAGCGGAGTTCATGTTGGCTGAATTGTATCATCGTTGCTCTCACACACATCACACACAGACGCACATACGAGAATCTCTGAGGGGTTTGTGATGTATTTGTTCAGTTTTTTCTTCTTTTCATCCCCTTGTTTTAATATCCACTATTTTTCATTGCGGTTTTAAGCATTGCAGTCTTTTGTTTCCTTTAAAAAAAACTTTTTGACAAATCTGTTTAAAAGTGCTCTGGGAATGGATGTGACCTAAATGTGATTTGACTGCTGGATATGAAGCTCCGCCGGCTGCATTTTGTTCGGTAAATTAGGGTGAAACAGTTTATTGAAGGATAATGCGTCGTGCGCAAGGATAAACTTGGCAGTGAAATTATATTCCGTCAGTCACTGAAATGTTTGATGTTCTTCGACAATACCATGAGAAAAGGTTCAGCAATGATACCAAACATTATAAGTACATTTTTACTCTGAACAATTTTTTACATCTTCTGACAAAAACCACAAGTAGAGCTTTGAGTTCATTGAGCTCGAGTGTAAACAGTGTGTTGTGCATGGATGACCTGCGGCCTGTAGAACCTGTAAGCAGCTTTGAGAAGAAACGACACTGAGGAGAAGTGAAAAGGATGGATCCGTCCAGTTCTGATAGATCTGTCACACTTAGTACGATTCGTTTGCCTAAAGGCCAAGTTGCCAAGTTTTGCAGAAGTTTTTTCAAGACTTTGCAGTTGAGATGCGAGATGTTAATTATCCACATATGTGCCGAATAAACACCCCTATGTCAGTTTCACCAGGACACAATATGTTTCCTGTACTAGGAAGTGAAGAAGGTGGTGTGGGGCTTCATAAAAGTTATTTGAATTCACGCTGAACACGAGTAGATGAGCATAATATGGCAGAAAAAAAATAAACGTTTTAAAATGTTTAACAAAAGCCATCTCTGAGCATAAGAAATAAGTGAGCTTTGATCTCAGAGGATTAACAATGTGACTAATACATGATACCAATTTTCTCTCGTCAGGTGGGCACATTGTGCGTAACTGCGAACAATTACATGTCCAAATATACGTCCAATTAAATCCCATCTCTGTCATCACTAATAAGTGATCAGCAACTGACTCACATCCAATTTTCTTCTCTGAAAAGTAGCCTGCTGTGCAGAAAAATTGCTGCTTTAAAAAAAGGTGGATATGGATTCTGCGCTGAAGCTCTAAAAATGTCAGCCTGCTGGAAAATGAAAGCTTATTAGTCCCTAGACACATGCTCGGCTCAAACAAGTCTGTCATAAACCCAGCTCTTTAAAATAAAAGGAAAATAAACTGAAATCTCAATGTAAACACAAAAGAATCATACAGAGGATGTAAGTTTCCCCTCAAAGATCCCTCAGGGAGAAAAGGGCACACATGCTGGTTCTCTCCCACTGTAAATGTAATATCACAATATGAGAAAACTGCAGATAAGTCAAAAAGCAGGAAATGTATTTTTGTTGTTTCGAGGGTCAGTACTGTACAGTTAATATCAGCTGAATAGCAAAGACACAGCTCTGTACGTACAAAACGTTTTGTGCGATAAATGTTTTATTTGGCTGTCTTGTGCATGAGAGTGTAGTTGCCCCGCAGACCATTTCTTAATCCTTGCTGTGATGGTAAAAATAGGAAAGAGGGTATTTCTCTGGAAAGCTGAATGCACTTGGATGATTTCTACTTTTCAGAAATGCATTGGAAGTTTAAGGACGTTCATTGAATGTTTTCCCATTCACCTCTGGCCATTGTTATGACATACGCAGTCGCTAAGAATTGTGGCATCAGAATTAATTGGATGGAAAACTTTTACACATACTTAGTTTACCTAATGGAAGAGTTTAGGCAATTTTAATTGACTTTGGTAAAAGGTTAGGGTGAAATTTCAGCATTTAAAAACAACTTTGGTTCCAACTAAGACACGTGCTTTCTTATAACAACATTTAAATAATTGAACTTTTTATGAAGGCCGCTCGAACATCCTTCACTGACACAAGTTTCTGTGCATGGCAGAGACTCTGACCCAAGCAATTTGGCCTTAATTAAAATTAAGCGACTAAAATATTTGGTTCAGGTTAGTTTTTTTTTGCAATGGGAATGGATAAATTGAACACTTCAATTACGGTACAACGTTTTTATGTATGGGTGTGGAGCTAAAGATGGGATGCTGTAGTTAAAACTCGTTGCCATTGTTCCGTTTTATTTCCCAAAGCCTTGACTTCATTCCAAATATTAAGTGTCATTGATCAGTTTGTCACTTCAGAGTACAGGGAGAATAAATGTCTATAATGTGAAATGAAATGTTAGACTGTATGACACCAGTACCCTCGTGGCTCTATCAGAAGCCGACCATTAAATCAGCTGTTCATTTCCCTTGATGAAGAACTTAATAAACATCTAAGAATAAAGTAAAAAAAAAAAGATGCAATGAGACTAACAAGATTAGATCTATAAAAGTAATGATTTGTTTCATTTAAATATTAAATTGACATCAGTATTTCCCGGTTGTGATATCCCCAGGGTGTGTACACCTACTCTCGTGTTTGGTTCGGTGGTTTTATTTGAGAGATTTAAAAAAAAAAAAAAGGATAGTGTTCTATGTTTTCCTAACCCACACCCTGCTCCTCATTTACACAACCCTGTACAGTACATGCGAGAACAGTAGTTATGTAAAATGATGGTGATTACCTGTGGGAGGATTAAGACCCACAGTGGAGTTAACTCTCACTGCTGAGCATACACTTACACAACACACAGCATATGACTGTGAGCTGGGGGAGCGCACTCTGCAAGAAGACATGGGAGGAGATACACGGTAATAATAGATAATACTGAGACAAATGTGTTTATGACATCCATGTGGAAACTAACCAGTGGATAATCTCAGCGCACACCTTTTGAATACAGTATAAAAGCGCAGGCAGGTCATGCATTATTGAAACTGAAGTTCAATTGTTTCCCTACATGCTGGAGATGAATGAAGCACATTAGAGTCGTCAATTTTGCAGCTAATTGGTGAGAGCTGTGAGTCAGAGTGCCATTTTTTTTAAGTTTGGCTTCACAGATAATGAAATAAAAGCAAACATGGCAACATGGAAGTGGGTAAAATTGACCTTGATTGAAAACGTCAAGAAGTGAAGTAAAGATGTGAAGGAGAATTTGCAGAGACTTAGGAAAAGACCACGGGGTCGCTAAGAGAATCGGATCTGAACAACACATTTTTAATTCATTTCTTTTAAGCATATTTACTTCTAACACTGAAAATGAGTGCCGTGACATCCTCCAAGCTGAACAATTCAAATACGAATTTCTGCCAAAAATAGAATCAAATCGCCTGAGAAGGATGTTTTTTAAATTTATCCATAGTGTACAATTTAACACCGATGGCGGATGTTCTTGATGTCCGAATGGTGCGTAGCTTTTTGAATTGTAGGACGTCATTATCTCCTCTCTTTTGGTAAAGGATGGTCCTGCGTACCGTTTGCTAAACTAAATTAAAAAAAAGCAGTATTAAAGCACCTTTCCACCAGCTCTTATCATGGCTGCCACTTAGATACTTCCGAGTCTTTTAAGGTTTTGTGAGCAGACTAAATAGGATATATTTTTCTGTCAGTCCGTTTCCTGCAGTCTCCTCTTACAGCCTCACAGTGCCTTGGTGGAACAAAAGGCTTAGTGCTGTGTTTTCCACGCCATTTTCAATTAAAGTCATTCTCATCAAATCTGGTGTGCTGAGTTCTTCCTGCTCAAGATCACAGTGCCTGCAGTTAAGCTCTACCAGCTTTTTGAATGATGTGTATTTCTTTTTTTCCTGTGTAACAGGTGACAAGAACAGAAAAAAAGAGGGGATGAAAGACGGTAAATTGCTGCTTTGGTGTGGGGAAAAAGAATTGACTGGTCAGTCGGGTTTCTATGTTCTCCGTAAACATCGAGTTGTGCTACTTTTTCACTCTTCCCACTCACAACAATGGCCAGCTGCACAGTATGAATCAAATTTCAAAGTAGCAGTTTATGATAAAAACAGAAATGAGCATTGCCCAAAATAACAAAAGTTCACTAATACCCAACTTCCTGCAGACGAAAATTGCATTTAAAAAAAATAACATGTCTTTAACCTAAACTGAAAAACTGGAGAGAAACAAAAAGGGGGCTTCTAACAATTCTGTCTCCTGACACATGTCACAGACATAATTAATATCTCCCAACACAAATCCATACAGATGTCCCCGTTCAAGGTTAGAAAGCTGCTACTCTACCCAACACAACTCCTGGAAAAATATAGCTGCTAAAAATCAAAACATTTTTGGCTCACATTTTGAATTTGCCCATTTGGTCATTTCTGCTGTCACGTATAATAAATATCATACAGTGGGCAGGAAATGGAACCCTGTCAGTATAAATGAAACAGCCATTAGTCTCGCAGACATGACAAGCCAAACATGTCAAGAGCAAAGTTCAATTACCTTGTTAACGAAGTAACAAATAGATTTGGTCCACTGGTGTGTTGGCAGTTTTCTGTGAGGGCATTGCAAACTAAATTTTTCTTCAGTAAAACTGGGATTTCAGTTTGTTTGTTGCCTTAACCTGCCAACACTGGCGATGCAATATGGTTGACATCAAGAAGAAAGAAGGCGCAAAGTTGTCAAAAAGCCAATAAAGGCTCAGTACTCCCTAATGAAGAAATTCAGAAGGAGCAAACGTTTTCACAGGAAAAAAAAAAGTCAAGTATTCTTTTCACAATAAAGGGCATAATAAGTATTTATTGGTTCCCAAAACATAATTTTTTTGTTTTAAATACTGACTGGATGTAACAAGTAAATTAATTGAAACTTATATTTAGGGTTTAAATGTAAGTAGGTTGAAGTTTTCAAAGGAAGCACAAAAACAACCTCCACCCTTAAACCCAGTGGGGTTACACACACTAGAACAGTACACATGCATTAATAATTCTATAAATAAAAAAGGAAATGTGCTGATTTGTCAGTGACAAACACATTTAACAGGTAAGCTAATGATTCAAGAGCGAGTGATTGTAATTCTGGGCCCACGGGGGTCGAGCAGCCTGCTGGTTTACATTCCAGCCATCTGATCAGGGACTGATTTACTGCAGGGGGTTCAAGGTGAATGCAATTATCTGTAATCAGCAACCCGGTAGGATAGAAAATTAGCTAAAAGTACTGCTCATGGTGTGATAATCTACATGTCATTTATTGTGCCTCTTATTGGATAATACCCAGATATGATTTTATAAACATTCCATTTATACAAACCATCAGATTTTGGTTTGTTGCAATTACACTAGTTTTTGAATATCCAATAATTATAAAATACCAATAACAATAACAAGAATACAATGAGGCGTAAGAGGCAGCAGGTGACTGGAAACACGCGAGGGCAGTGAACGGAGTGAAAAGCAGGTCGGAAGTGTAAATAAACAAACAAACAGCACAAAAGCCACAAGCCTCGGTGCAGGCGGAGGAGAAAACATTGACACCTGGGCACTGTAATGCTGGACGGATGCTCAGTTCAGAGGCCCAAAAAATACTGAATCAAAACACACATATGCACTGGCAAAGGTTGCCGAGGCCGTCACATTGTTTGTTGTGTATTAATGCATCCGGTTTTATGCTTTTGTTTTCCCTCATTGTAAACTGTGGGCAATTTCCATGAAAATCACTCGACACACAAATGACGATATCAAGCATACACGCATGAAAAAGGAAAACAGACAAAACTGCAGTCATGTGGTTCTTTTTGGGGTTTTTTGAAATCTTCAGTTTGAAAATCTAAAGTGGCTGCTACATGCAACTACTCGTGCTATGATTTGTTTTGTGATTTGCTCAGAATATCAATGTTGTAAGTGTCTGGCTCTAGGTGAACACAAATAACACAGATCCCAAGTGCAGCACATGAAGACTAATCTGTTGCAGTTCTATTGTGCCTGAGGAGCACTGGGCCCAGCTGCTCCCAGTTGCACTGAGTTGACAGCCCCACCCACCAATAACCAGCGGGAAAACAGGAGCAAGACAACAAGCACAGTTAAGCAGGAAACAGGGCTGTCATATTGTGGATTCAGTGTAAAAAAAAAACTGAGGCAAAAAGGTGTCTGCTGGAGCTGAAAACATATCAACCTAAATAAGTATGTGCGCTTGTTTATGTGGCATGTTAAGACATGAGAAGAAAGAAGTAAAGTCTAAAGGACGAAACAAGACCCGGCCAGATGTACACGTGACGCCAACCCTGCCTCCCACAAAACGTTTCCAAATAATTAAGCTGGGAAACAGTTTTTTTTTTTAATGTTGTAAATTGAAACACAACAAAACTACATGGTTAGGTTTCGGCAACAACAGTACTTCATCCCTCAGGGTTAATTGGATGTAAATTGCGAGGTGCGGAATCATGCAAATGCTGGGGTACACAGCTGAATAAAGTGAAATGGAAATGAAACATATGACATGGACATTAATAACCCAACATTACTTTTTCAAGTTTTAGTTCATTTCAGAGAGTCTACGCTCTCCGAGTGCCCTTCCAGTTTTTTATTTATATTGGAGATATCATTTTATTTCCCTGTGTTTATCACTTTATACTTTTTGTGACATTTTCGATGTTTGAAGATAATTAAGATATCATTTTTGGTGCCAGCTGTAACTCAGGTGGGCTGGGGGTTTAATCTCCCGTTCCTTCTGTGTATTTGACTAAGATGCACAACCTCATTTTGTTCTGTATGTTTCGATATGTGTAATGTAATGGTTGCATGTAATAACGGTTGGACTTTGCCGATACAACACAGAAAGTTTGTAAACGTACACTAATAAATCTGCATTTTAATTTCATTTGTGTGATTTGTGTATATAATGAGTTAAGTAAACTAACTGGTTAATCTTTTTTTTTATTAAGTTAACGCTAGTCATCACAAGTTGGAAGTAATATTTGGTGTTAACGGTATTTTCATGGAGTCTAACGTTATTGTTGTTATTCCAAATTCCTCTTGTATAATGTTACTGAAGTTATTGCTCTTCCATTTCCATTTTCTTGCTAAAATATTATTAGCATTGCTAATACAAAATAAATAGGCTAGTATAAAACATGATAATCGTTGTACTCATGCTGTTTTGCCGTGAACTTTTTTGCCATGAGAACAAAACGCCATCCTCTATTCAGCTGAAATCACATGTAGTAGGCAGGTCATAGATCAACTACTCCATCAAAAAAAAATGTAAAAATCCATTTTGGCAAATAGACAGTAAAGACATGGACTTGGACAAGAGGGGCAACGAGCACGTGTGGTCACAAGCAACCAGTTGCCCACAGCTAAAGTCACACAAAAGTCACAGGTGAAGCAGCAAATGTCCACAAGCTCACACCTTGCAATCATTGGAGCCAGATGAGTCTCTGCGGGCCGATATGAGGCTGAGAGCCGAGACGGAGCTCTGACCCTTCTCTGTGGTGACTAATGGTTCAGACATTGCTCACTATATCTCCTGGGCAGATATGTGTCACCCAATCCAAAAAACAAGCTGGACGCGCCAATGGCATACATGTTACCGTACATTGTTCCATATGTCATGAACATACAGTAAACCCTAAACCTGTTTTTAGCAATAACATAAGATAAGATTACTATTAATAATAATTTAAGTCCATTTATATGGTATAAATGAACAAAAGCTTTATTGATAACTAGTCATTGCTGCGATGTTGCTGCATTGCACTTGATGGGTGTCAAGTTTTTTGTATCCTTGGTGTCTTTGTCAGTTCTACCATATTGGCTTTCTTTGCTTATGTTACAACCCAAATTACCTTTTTATTGCAAGCAAACCTATGGCTGCCCAGAGGCAACCTCCATGTCGGGGAATAATGAAGCCAATGCAGAAGTCCTTAAACGTGCATTCTCTCTAAAAGCCAGAAGACTCTACTGGTTGCAAAAAATAGTCCGATGTGTCACGGCTGGTTTCAAAAAACCAAGATGGAGACAGCCAAAATGCCTGGTGTGGGCAAAGCTGATCAGCCAATCCAAATTTGTGTTTCTACTCTAACCAAAATGTATAAAGTAAAATACATGTTAATATTGATATTAAATACAAATCCTCTTCTCACATTCATAACTGGAATGTCATGTGTTATTACGTACAGCCATGCTAGCACCCTGGTCATAGAGATGACACTGCTCGTCCACCACTTTGGGCCAGAATGAAACTTGATGACCACTGGATAGATGCTGAGACATTTTGGAAAGACATTGATGGTTTACAGAGGATGAATATTATTACTTTGGTTATCATGACTTTTCTATTGTTTGCATTGCTGTGAGATGTTTGTTGTGGCGTGATCTTATCACTCTTCATCTAACGCTATTATACGTTTGAATTAGTCTAATATTGGTTTAGGACCAAATATCTTCAAAGCTCATTATGTTTCGATTGGCAGCAAGCAACATTACATGAACATCGGTTCCTGGGCCGTGCAGGAAAAAAAAGCAGCAACGATTTTCTGACCTTTTGAAGCACAAATGGTCTAAAGAACAGGAAACTTAAAAAGCTTTCAAGAATGGATTTAGCTTTAACCCCTATTGCATTGTATGAATATGGTGATAAGATTGGAAAAACACAAAATGTAAAATGTATTTAGATGAAAATGTCATGAAAATCAATTAACTGCAAAGCTTAAAGTTCAGGTTCTGCATGCCCAGGTTTTCTTTTCTTTTTTACATCCAGCTGTAATCTCAAAACTGAGAAAAATATGTCCTCTTGACCATGGGGCACATTCCTGCAGGCATTTACATGCACACACATATACCAGCTAAAATCCCCCCCACACACACACGCGCACACACACACACACACACACACACACACACACACACACACACACACACACACACACACACACACACACACACACAAAAGCTACAATGTTTATAGATGATACAATCTTGGCATGATTGAGCCATAGGTAAGGAGGAGAGGATTTAGAAAACCTCTATTAGGTGCGGGCGTAGTGTGGGATGATTCTGCAAGGAGACTTGCATTCGGAGTGGAGGACTAATGCTTTTTACACTGGGTCACAAATGGAGGAGAGGGGAGAGTAAAGAAGTAGGCCCTGATGCCACTGATTGGCCTCAATCATCGTGGGTGATTGGGAGACAGGAGGATGAAGGGCTTGCAGGAGAGTGTCCTACTCCTTCTTCACTCATCATTCGTCCGGCTCGCATAGATTCATTTATTTGTGACATTCAGTGTACTGATTAGAGTGAGTAGACGTATAGATGCAGGCATACAAAAAGCAATTTAGGTTACATTTTGTAGTATTAGTGCAATGTAGTATAAACGCAGTGTCCTGTTAATACCAAGAGGAGCAATAAAGCCAAAGTGACAAGAGAGGGGGAATTTACTCTTCATGGCAACCTCAATAACCGCCTGAAATAGTGCAACATTTTTGTCATTATGTTTAAACAGCTATGTAATGATTGGCAAATTTTGTAGAACAAGGTGGCCCCATGCCTGATGGAACGCAATCAGTACACAAAATGTTGCTAACAGAGCACAGTGAGTGCGGACAGTGACCTTGGAATTGTCCAGGGAAAGAGCGGCAGCAAGCAGAATACACAACACGCCCAGTCACTCTGCAGCTAATGAGTGAGAGCATGGCTCAGCTTTATCTTCTTAATTAATGATTGAGACGTGACTCTTCTGTTCCTCCTGGATAGATGCGCATCGGCTCTGCAGGGATGTAACTGTAGCGACTCATGAGGGAGCATCATTTGAAAACAAAAAGCAATTATTAGGTGAGAGGTTGTGAAGTGTAAACATAAAAATGTTTTCTCATTGAAGTGTTTCTCATTGGTAAATTTGCATCTTTTTATTTGGTTTATTAAAGGTTCCCATATCCCAATTACAAGAGAAGCAGTGCTTGTAAACAAACGTCACATGGACTCACAAAGATCTTATTTATTAACAACTTTGAACGTAGTGTTAGATTTGAGCAGGCAGGAAGTTCTTGGCTCACACTAAAAAATATAAAGAAATATGTGAAATGTATGTGCCCTTCAAAGAGTTACCTGATTCCACCATCACTTTCTATCCAAATAACTGTTAATCTGTTAGCTCTGTATTTATTTATTCTTTTGAATATGTGTTCTTAATGCTTCATTCTGGTTGGGTTAGGGTTGGCAATGCAAGTGCATATGGACGAGCCCTCTGGAGGTTTCATGAAGTGAATTCAGAACAAGTGTTTGAGATTTGTTTTGTTTGGCATATTGAGAGTAGTAATTGAGAGTCGAGACTGACAGCAACACAGGAAATGAACCCGGTTACATCCCAGTTACATGGAGTACTCTACATCTCAGACTGCTGGCCCCACAGGATGCTCAGGCTTTTGTTGTTGCCTTTGTTTACTGGCAGTGTTCTCAAGAAAGTAAGGTACACTGTCTGGTGACGCTCTGCAAGAAACAAATCAAAAGACTTACAGCAGTGGTTCCCAACCTGGGGGTCGGGACACCGAGTGGGGGTCACCAAAGTTTCTCAGGGGGTCGGGAGGCCTTCTCGGTTTTAAGACCTGAACACAAGCTGCTCTATTCACAGAGCTCTCTGCTAAAGAGCTAATAGAACAATGGCCAAGCGTCAGCGAGAAGAAAACACTGACTAAAATTCAAAAAACATAATCCAAACAAAAAATCATGTTGAAAGTTACAGGAAAACTGATGCGATATTCAGGGGGAAAAAAACGTGTCAAATATTTGGCTAAATTCTACAGTTTGTCAGTTGCTCTGCAGTGTAATTGGTGGACCACTGACTTATAATACTGTGCCCAGCATTATTGCCACATCTACGGTAAGTTCAATGTCAACAGCTCTGACTGGGCGACTGTTCACTTGATAAGTAGAAACTTGCTTATTATTTTACAGTTCCATACTACATACTGATTCTGACTGGGTTTTGAATATGAGGTGTTTTACACTGAAGTGTACCAAAATGAAACGCTCTAAGATGTCACTATGCAGACTAAATTGGCTTGTTTTTTGAGTGGGAGTTTGATGGACACTTTTATCATTTAATGCAATGCACAATGGTACTGAGGAGCCACCTACAGCGGAGGAAATTTAAAAGAAATTGTGGTTTCTTGTAAACTCAATACCAAAGCAGAATATTTCTATGTAGCTTAGTGGGTAGCGTATATGGAAATGGTATTTTGTGTTGGATGAAACAACCGAGAAGAACAAGAAAGTGGATCATGAATAGAAAAACAATATACAAACAGAATAATATTCAAAACAGTGGTTCTGAACTGGAAATAGGTGCTGAATTGCAGTCCTTAATTTTAAATCACTGAGGCACCAACATAAATGAGAGAGAGAAACTCAGTGAGCAATTGTGAATAAGGCAAAGAGCCAATATACAGTACGAGCTGAGGGAGTCACTTTACTGAAGTATTTACTTTTATCCTAATATAGCTGCTGAGGTGAACATTTCCTCTCAACCCATGAGAAAGTTAGCAGTTTTTGTTTCCCTGCCAAAAACACATTGCAATGTATGATTATGGTGTTTTGGAGATTTTTTGCTATGGCTACACAATAAACATGTCTGGAACTGAAACATGGCTGTTCTATAAATACATCGTAGAAGAGTGAGTGACAGAGAGAGGGCGAGGGGGGCAGTGTACCCTTTGGTACAGGCACCTGTCTATCTGCTGTCACATTGTGAGAGAACATTATAAAGAGCTCTGAAAGAAAAACTAGCTGTAAAGTACATCAACCACATTTGAAGCCTTTCTATATTCTTCTAACAAGTGTATTATTAATCAGGACCCCTTGGAGTGTATTATTGCACTCAAACCATGGCCACCTAGCACAGGCAACACAGGACTGTTGAGGTGAGTATACCCACCAGTCAACCTCTACTTTATACCTAGTCAAGAGCATCCATAAGACACATTGTGAATCCCATCTATAACGTTTTAGGACTGTTGATATAGTGCATCACAAAGCATTATGTGTGTTTATGAGTGTAGTCATGAAGCATTACAAATGCATTCAGTACACTATGATTGCTCGAGTAATGCACAATAGATGTCGTCTTCATAGAAAGTGTTACCAAATTGAAATATTTGTGATCTTGCAAATTAAACCTCAATACATGTACTGCCACCAGCCAGCCACAGAGCCTCATTAAACGTATGGATGTGGTAAACAATAGTGTTTGTTTGATTCCCATAAGAAACAGAAGCCCAAGGAGTTGCTTAAATAGGCTACCAAATGTATATACGAGAAACAATCGAAACCAATTGGGAAATAAGTCATTTACTAATAGTGTAGTAAATATGATATAAACAAATAGAATTAAAAAAAACACGGAACTTGCCCGAAACCTACAGACTTCAGGAGCAAGACTGCCACTTTTAAATCCATATGCATGAAGGCGACGTAACAGCTGCAGTCCAGTCGGGCTGAAAACAAGCCCACCTTCATGTTCACTGTAGGCAAAGGGAAGAATCATATACCTCTTAAGTCTCCATTCTTCACACAGACAAACAGTTGAAGTGGCTGTTGGTAATCGCAGGCTTTCTTTTGACATTTACACAACCTTTGTGAAAATTAATTTGGTTCCAAGTTGATCATTTCCCAGATGAATTGAATGTTTATCTTCAACCTCAAAAAGCCAGTGCCTCATCAGCACAAGAGCTTTGCAAAGTAATATTCAGCTCAAACATAGGTACCGCATAATGCAAAAGGGCAGACAGGACATCATCTGTGTAAGACCTTTTACCTAAAACAACCTCAGGGATTGTTTTACAAGGGCTGCAAAGCGAGAACACGTGCCTGTGTCACCGTGCTTGAGTGTGTATCCATGCTAGCTGTGCATTATCCATTCTGCTGCTGGATTAATGGGGCAATTGATCAACGGCAGACTTGTGTATCCCAGAGAACGGCTGATCACTCACCTACAGCAGGGCCTGACACAGGAGCACCAATCAGCACTGCAACAGCCAGAATGATTACAGACGCAAGGCTGGGCCGAGCAGCAGAGGTGCCGCCGCAGAATCCCTCCACCTCTGACAGCCTGACATTGATATTGGAAGGAGCTGCAGCAGGTAGCCCAGGAGAAGCTGGGGATGGGTTCAACAAGGCAGAAACTAACAGGGATGAAAACACAGGTGTAAAGCTCATTCTCGGAGCTGAGGGCATGCTCGGAGGGACACAAATGCTCCTCAGTGCAGTCAATATAATGATGCCCACAGAGGCATCAGAGTTCATCATATAGATTGAGGTAAAGATAGAACCAATTTGCATCAATGGCTTCTCCTGGAATGGAGCGTGGATACAGGGCGACTTTTATTTTATAGGTATTCAATAGTCACATGTTCAACTCTCAGACTCTTATGATGCGGAAGCGAATTTTTCGTGCGGCACGAATACATTTAAAGTCAATGCAAAGACGGGAATAGACGCACGGGGCGATGTTCTGATGAGAAAATGTGTCCGGTGTGAATGCACAAGTAGACTGCAATCCGCTCAATCACCTTGGCTACCTCTTAGAGTAAATACCTGAAAACTGATTTGGATTTGCAAAAGTGATCTGAACAAATAGCACGTACGAGCGGTCTCAGATAATGTTGCCCTCCCCATTACTATGTGAAGGACTATAGGTATGTGGATGTTAGGGCTGTTGAAATATACCTTGATGATAACCGTGATATTTGAAAAGTGAAATCTCGATATCATGTTAATAATACACACATGATAATATCGTGTAAATAACCCACGGTGCATTTACGTTTTATTCAGTAAAAAAATTTATTGGCCGAAGTTCAATTATAACATTATCATGATGTGTTCACATTCTTGTAAAATTGAGTTTTGGTGAGAAACTTTAATAAATACGGTTGTTTGAAGGAAAAATGTGTTGATGTTTTCACAGCAATACAAAATAGATATTCAAAAGGAAATTATGTCTGGTTTAACTTCCTAACACTAGCTCTAAGCAGCTTATAATACATAATTAACAATGCTAATGCCAGGATTTGTTTTAATCAAAGCAAATATTTTAATAATATACAATCATTCATTTCCAAAAATTTGAATTTGTTACTTTTTTTCTTTTTTAAATTTGATATAGATATCAAGATAATTCTGTTATGAATTATTTTGGCCAAGATAATCGTGTAGTGAAGTGACAGCCCTATTGGAGGTTATAGGGCAGGGGTTCTCAAACTTTTTCAGACCAAGGACCACTTAACCAATAAAAAAGCACTCACGGACCACCTAACTCCCCAAATATCCAAAAGCAATAGGCCTGCTTACCACTCCAACAGTATATTACAAATTACAGGCTAATATTGAGCTTTGTGTGACCTTCTCTACATCGCTCGTTCACACATTAAATCAACAAGACAAATACAACTACGGATTCTACAAGCATTTCATTCATATGAGATCTAAACGGTAAATGCTGATAGATTTTACACATCATATGAAATGTAGATTACATTTATTACTGAGTTTATGTCCGAGCAAACAGAGCCGTAACTTACTTTTGAAAATTAAATTTTTTTTTCACATTCAAGCTTTTTTCATAAAAACATGTAGTATTTTTTCTCACCCAAGTTTTTTTCATGAAAAATTTTAGCATTTTCTCACATTCAAGTTTTTTTCAATAAAATTTAGTTTTTTTTCACATTCAAGCTTTTTTCATGAAAATTAAGGTTTTTTTCACATCCAAGCTTTTTACATCAGGGGTTCTCAAACGCACACAAAATCACTTAATCACGGACCACTAGGGATCACTCATGGAGTGGTCCGCGGACCACTCTTTGAGAAAGACTGCTAGAGGGGAAGTGTAGAGGGTTTAAAAGAAAAAACAAAATATTTTGAGCCAACATTTTAAGCACATTAACAGACCAATAAAATGTATTATTCTAACATTATGGATGACAGACACTAAAACGCAATCATTTAATAACACAAATGCACTAAAAACTGAATTCAAGTGGTCACAAGATCCCAATTTTTCATTTGTCTCCATCCTTGCCACTAAGCAACCCTCACTGTGATGTCCTTGCACTGCACATCCAAGCAAACACTTGTCTATCACCCATAAAATATTGTGCTCTCAGTGCTGAATATTGCTCTGAGATGGAAGACAGAGAGCTTTAACCCCCACAATGCACTGCTATAATGCAGTGTTGAGTTTGTTGAGACATTCAATCAATGCAGGAAATGATCACTTGAAGCAGTTTATTTTATTTTACTGTATATTATAGCTTTCTCACTGAGCACAATGGAGGCTGGAGAGCTGTATGATAATGCAATGTAATGTAACGAACACTGAAATGGAGGAAGAGAGTGGATTCAAGTTGCAAACCACATAAGTGTTTGTCTTGGTTGGGCAGTAGTGGAGATGAGTTGCCATTGATGCTGCTAAACAAAGGGAAATGTTTCTCAAGGACCTCCAAATCAAAACCAACTGACAGTTTTCAGGACTGTAGAGACAGAAGATGTTTGAGGAGGTTTTAATGGAAATTTACACAGGGCTGTTGAGGGAGCAACATTTATCAGAAGGGGACTGAAGAATAAAGACCGCACCAGGAAGTGGAAGTGCTGAATTCCTTTGTGTGTTGTTTGCAAATATAGGCAGTATCAGAAGCTGGTTAGTGAATTAGCTATACCGCAAACTTAAAGCTGCACTAATCAATATGTTTCTATTAACAATGTGTCAAATGGCCATGGGTAATATGAAAGAGGTCACTCATAATGATGAACCAAGAGCGAATGATCATCCAACTCCAACAAACATTGATTGTCTTGATTAACTCTCACTATCTGCCCGCAGCCAAACAGCAGACCTACAAAGTTAGCGATTTGCTGGTGAACACAGCGGAGCATTAGTCAGCTAAAGAGACAGGGCATTCCCTCAGCAGTGGGTGGAGAACAAACCTGAGCTTCAAATGAGAGAGAATGATGGATGTACATTTGTTGGTTGAACAGAAAGTTTTAAGTTCTTGAATATCATATGTACAACAATTACAGAAATGCAGTCGTTTGGCTCTCTCGAACAATGCTCCTTAGATATGTATCAAAGAAGATAATGCAAGTAAAAAACAAAATGAGAATCTTAGAAATAAAATAGTGCAGAAGTTAAATATATAACAAATATATAATAGAAAACAATATAAATGCGTATAATTGCAGGAGCCTGATAGCAAATGAATAAGCTGAATGTAAATACCAGCTTTGAATGTTATCAGTTCATTGGATGGGCGTTATTAGTGGTTATCAGCCTCATAGATATGGGTGAGAAGGGGCCTGCCACACCTAATAGTACGTTCAGAAGGCAGTTATCATCTATTCACAAGGTTGCTCACTGATAGAATACAAGATGACGCCCACCTGTAGTGGCATAGTAATTATTACGATAGGTGCCATTTGCCTATTTTGCCCCATCTGAAGCATTTGAATGGTTGTGAAAACAACTGATAACGAATATTCAATGGGCTGATAACACTCAAAACGGGTTATTTAAACAGGAATGTTGTAATGTATATGCATAATGAGGAGTAATAAATATATCTACGAAGGTGAAGACTGTAAAATCCGTAAGTAAAAGTTGAGGAGGAGCTTGAGACACTGAATGAATTCTAATGTTGCTCGTTGACTGCTGGATGTGTAAATATGCAACTATTTGCGAACACATGTTGATGTCAATTATGTTTTCAGTTTTCTTTAGGTAGTGTATTTCAAAATTTCTGGCATAAACAGGCCTCATGGCTAGCTTTTGAAAGAAACTCCAGGGAAAGACTGAAGACAACAGATGACATGGCTGATGTTGGGCCACGTGACAAGATAGACTGTGGTTGTGAACAGCATTACTTACTGACAAACACAAAAAAGGGAAGCCTTAGAACCCTTCCTTAAATAGACCAGTGAATTAGTAGCAGCTGAGGAACATTCAGCTGTTTCAGATGTAATCCAGGAAAGATTGAGGATCTTTTCCTGTAGCCATGTGACATGAGTGCATTAGATACATTTAGGAACACAAACGGATTCCACAGGTAAACTATGAATTTAGCAAGAATATTATCAACAGGACTGAAGAAACATCACGTGCGAAACCAGGACCAAACTGATATAGGGAGTCTGGATGAGGAGAGAATAAATCGTTTAAAGAAGGAGAGGTGGGATATTGAAAGGTAGTTGCCATGAAGAACCCCAGGTATTGATTATCTAGTTAAATAGATGACTGTTAGCTACAGTCAGAGTATAAACTCCTTAGACAGCCTGCGATTGAATCTGTACAGTATGTGCATGTGTGTAATAAAAGAGCAACAGAAAGAGGCAGAAAATCTGTTTAGCAAGATGCTGGGTGTTGGAGCTGAAGAATGGCTCCCAATACAATCTGCAGCACTGTGCTGCTTCTCATATAGCATATCTCCCCCCGCCTCCCCCCATTACATCCCATCCCAGCCTCGACAGATACCCTCTGTTCTGTTCACTGCGCCGACCCAGCCCTTCAGTGGACTATGCCATTTGATCCATGCAGAAGATGATTCACGCTCTGCGATCTGGGGAGTAAGAGTGGCAGAGGAATCCGTCTCTCTCCCCCAACAAATCCATAATTCAGCATTTGCGCCTCCGTCCTCCAGCCCCCCAAAGCCCCCCTTCCCGTCTCCTTCCTCCCCCTGCTTTTGCTGCTGCTGCTCACTGCCGTGTGCACTCCAGCACAGCATCCACAACCTGAAGTATCAGTCGTCTGTAAACCACCCATCTGGAACTCTACGTCAAGCTGCACAGGCAAGGTGAGGGCAAGACAAAGTGCTACTTTTCCTTCATGAGATTCGGAGTTTGTGGTGTGTGAAATATATGACGGCTGCATGCATCTTTTAAAGTCTTGTGGCTGATTCGCTTCCTAATTTACTGCATAATTTACCTTTTTTTTTTTTCTTTTTTTATTTGCAACTAGATGATTTTTGACTTAGTGAAACTGTTGCTATGGCAGCTAAGTGAAGCAGCCGGAAAAAAATGAAAATAAAAAAGCTGTGGTAACACATCAGGGGGTGCATTAGAAATTGTTGGAGCATTGGTTGTTGGCATGCAATAAACTTTAATGTCCTCATGTGAGACACTAATCCCACCATCCGCACGTGCACCACCACACACTCGCACCACCACACACTCTGCAGGCTGCTCTACCTTTATGCACTCATAAAGTGAAACAGTGAAGCTTATCATGCGAGTTCAATCACTGGACTCTTGGTGGAGCTCAAGGGAAACTGGACTGTGTTGCGGTGCCAGAGAGAAGCATACTAACAAAGTGAAACCTGTTTTATGTTTTTTGGTGCATGGACACGCATCCTGTTGCGGAATCTGGCGTTACAGTGTGGTTT
This sequence comes from Bovichtus variegatus, assembly GCA_943593645.1. NCBI lineage: Eukaryota > Metazoa > Chordata > Actinopteri > Perciformes > Bovichtidae > Bovichtus > Bovichtus variegatus. The sequence continues at coordinate 5,854,032 of CALSCE010009502.1, forward strand.
GATGATTGAGATATATGCTGTGGCTGCATTGTATAGACACTTATGTGTGCGTCTTCTGTGTTTGAAACATGCATCTTAGGTCCCTCCCTCCTTTGATATGTGGCACGTCTATGAATGTAAATTCAAATGGGATGTGTGAGGCATTTGAATATTGTTTTTCATGTTCCCGTGTTTTCCCTGCACATGTTAAAACAGATTTAAAACAAAATACGTGAAAGAAAGTATAAATGTGGCTTAGCTGAAGGGGATTATGGGTGCTGCCTTACATAATGTGAGGGAAAATCTTAACAAGCAGAGTACTGGAAACCAAAGAAGGCCGAAGTGATGTCTTACGCTGAAGGATTATTAGATCTTGTACAAGGAGAACAGATAATGAACGAATACAGAGATGCAGTCACACTGTCTGCCACCATCCATTGTGCCAACCAGCCGCCCTCCCTCGACACTTATCCTAAACAAGGCTCCATTAATTGCTCACCTAAAGATGGATCACATACAAGGCTCCTCAAATCCTAGTCAACGCGTTCTGAGAAAGACAGTGAGAGCATCTCCCTGACCTCGGCAGTCTGAACACACTGGGCCCCTCTGAACTCTCATGCTGCAGCTGTGGGCCGTCTGCTCCGTAGACTAAAGATGAGCCGTGTGTTTTGACCTGACCGGAAAAAGACGTTAGTGTTTGACCTCAGGCCTGCTTAAATATCCTCCAACATGAGATGTATAGAGTCTGAGGTTTGAATATGTTTTACTATATGTAAATACCAATCGATAGAAAAAGTCCAAAAATGACATAAAATTATTTTTGAGGTCATAAAACTTCATGAGAATTCATGTTTTTAAGCTGAAAATGCTTTTATTTTGGAGGGAGTTTCTGTGCATGTTTTCTGTCTCTGTCTCCTTCACATGTACGCACAGAGCAATACGAGGCCAGAGATTGATAAGCGACCCGGAGGAAGTCAATTGATTTTGATAGACTGTGGCATAACTTCTTTTGTTTTAATAATGCAGCAGGTGTAGAACAGGATGCGGGAGAGAGCAAAAAAAAAAAGAAAGGAAGAGAGGCAGAGAACGTGTAATATCTCAGTGAGACTGGCTGTTAATGTGCTGCTACATGAGAGAGTGTTGAGGTGCACTGAAGCCGAAGTCTGACGCAAGGTTGTCAACACTGCTGGATTTCAAAGAGGCTGGTTCAGAGGGGATACTGTGGAAATTTCACAATTGAGTGAGACGTAACTTAACGCAACTTAAACAGCCCGTGAGGAAAGCTGATTGAACTATTCCTGCACTGTAATTGATATGGACGCTTTCTCATGATCAAACACTTTCACTTTTTCTTTTGGTTTCAGGTGACATTTGTGCTCACCTTCACTGTGCCGGTGGTAAACTGCACTGCTAAAAGGCTGAGGTTCTCATGTTTCAAAAAGTATTGTTTTCCCTGCATTGGACATGGTTAATAAGTTCGCCAACAAAAAGAAGACTTCTTTCTGAGAAGAATATATTTCTACTAATCAGTCGTTGTGTGTGTGCAAATGCACTTTCAAGAGATCACCTGTCAATCAATCAGCAGAAGATGTCTATCTGCTATTTGTTGTTGTTATTCTGTAATGTGGTTGCACCTTGTAGATGCTGAGGCTTAATTTACATTTTGCACCACAGAAATATGATTTCCTGTGTCATCTCAGCCACTGTACTTTAAAGAAGCCTGGATGGAATTTCACATCCTGATGAATATTTTTAGCTTTAGCAGTCTGAGCTCTGATGTTAGTGAGCTTCAGATTGATGTGTGGTTACATTTTGCCGATGGCTGATGGATGATGGAGCAATTACATTGTTTTTAGTGGGACAATAATAGGAATTTGAGTAACAGCACAGTTATCAAACCAAAAAAAAATCTTACAGGGCCAATTTAATCTCCACTCTTTGTCTACCAACTGTTCTGCTGCAAGTTGTCCAGACCACCATAACAACGCAGTTCTGATTTGGATAATCAGCCACCCACTATTGCTACTAGTCATCTAGTTAACTCAGTGTTTTTCCTCAAATACAACCAAGCCAGTGCAGAAATACAAGAGTAGCAAATAAGAAATGAATATATCATCTTGACAATTAAATTTGTCGGAATCTGAGACAATCTTCATGAAAACAATTCGACTTTGTGACTTTTCGCACTCATGTGTCATGCGGTTAAAATGACTAAATGCAACAAAACCAGTAGTAGTGTGTTGGTCACGTTATTAAAGTAACGGACGGAATTTTAAAAAAGTCAGCGTTGACTTTTGGTTTTCACATGGGACACGCACAGTGAAAGTCTAAGTGCTTGTGCATATAAGTAGATGAGCTTGGGCGCTCATGTTGGTGTCTTCATACTTGGAACGGACTTTTGGTGAAACATTAATGTGTCCTTTTCTGAAGTTGGTTAACTATTCAGCCTGACTCACATACACGGCTGCACACTACGCTGTGTCTGCGAGCCTCAGTGACCCTGAATTACTTATTACACCTGTCTTTGCGTAGAATTGGGGATTTAACTGTGCAGATTGTAGTTTACATGCCAGTAAACAATAAACAATGTTTTCTGTTAACTATGACCATAATCTTCCCCTAACCGTAACTATGTACTATAAATTATTGAATCTCAACCAGACCTGAAGACCTGACAGAGGTGGCCGGTCAGAGACGCTCATATAAGTCACATGGGATTCTTTTGGCAGAAAAATGTACAATAACATTTTCATCAAAAACACATTCTGCTTTTTCTCAATCAGGCCTCGATAAATGATTAAATCTTGACCTTGCACCGTTGTATCCAGGCCACAAGAGGTGCAGGAAATTTGGTTATGTGAATAAAATCATGAAACACAGAGGCTGAGGCGTAATTCATTAATATTAAACATAATGCTGCTCTTGTTTGAATAGGGCTATTAGCAACGGATGGTCTGCATCTTGGTTTTCAGAGTTAACAGGATTCCATTGTTGCACTTTCCATATAGCCGTTGATTAAAAATGCCTCCAGCAGATACATGTGATTACCCAGCTGCTACCTGACACTGGAATACAATAAGCATAATGGTGGCAAAGCTGTGTGGTCCAATTACTTTGATTATTTTCTATTTCTTTTGCTCGAGCCACAAATAGAAGTCTCCTTGACATGCAAGTTTAAATGATCCCAAAATAAGACATTTGTAGTTTGAAAACTCAAATGGCTTCATAAAAACAAAAAATCCTTCAAATTCAAAAGCACTGAAATGAGATTTCTTTTCTCACATTTTTACGATAGTCTAAAAATAAAACAAACTGTTCTTCACAGAGTAGTTATATTTGGTCAGTGAAGGTCAAATTAATGTTTTTCTCTTCTACATACAATCATGCGCTTTACCATCGACAAAACCCTTCTCTACTTTGAGCGACCTGGTGTAGAGTCACATGAACGTACAGTACGGGCAGCACATAACTGACCTTTACTGATGTACAGTGACACAACTTTATCCTTCCAAATAAATGATCCTACAAAATAAAGAAAAATAATTAGGCATGGTGCTATCTGATCAAGTGTTCCAGACTAAATTACATATTATGTGTGTTTTTGTGTTGTGAAATTAGTTTCTATATTTGAAATAATATATCTATTTAAAGTATCAGGAGTGGGAAACCACATATAATGCAGAAAGTGAGGAAATGTATTGAAGCTTCAACAATGCAAAAAGAAAAAGACAAAGAAGTTAGAAAAGTGTGGTGCCCTGCATTGTGTTCCACCTTTGAGGTTTTGCCTGCTTTAAGATCAGATTTTTAAAGATGTCTCCCTGGGGAGCATCATGGCACTGCATCCTGCCAGCGTGTCTGGGGAAGTGCCCTTTAAACAATAACTTTGATGGAATTTCTTCATCATTAGTCAGCTGGAAATGAAAAGACAGGGAAGATGTGTGAGAGGAGGTGTAACAAAGCGATTCCAGGCAACCTGAGACGCTGCCTTCATTTTGAATACACCTTCACCATCTGAGCCTCAGTGATTCATGCGTCTGTTTGCCTCTATTTTTGGGTTGTAATCATCTGCCTAGTAATGAACACCGGGTTATTTTATTCCATTTTTTAAATCAAACTCAACACATTGGGAGTTTCTAGCGGCGACTTGTGAGACACTTTTTTACCTTTTTGATGAAATTCCAAATCAACCTTTGATATTTACAGGCTGTAGCCTGTTTGGTCTGATTTCATTGATCCCCATTGATTCCTTCCACAGGGGGCGTCTCTCCGAGTGTGTTTACTTTGATCAATGGGTCGAATGAGTAAATACAAATCCTGCTATCTGTCTCCCCTTCAGCCAGTCCATACTAATCCCCTCCTATGACCTGAGGTGATAAGATATTGCTAGGATACTAATCTCTCAGTTCTACAGGGTAATTCTCTTTTCTGTCTTTTATTTTGTTTAACTCTAGCCACTTTACTTTTTCCGTCTCAGTCCAGCTTCCTATGAAGACCACCATTTCTCACACATTTCACAGAAAGGTAGTAGACGTTGGGTCAGTTCTGGGAGGGGTGTTCAGGGTATGAAAACTTCAGCTGGGGAAATCCCAGTTTAATGCCACTATAGGCTGCAATGCCCTAATGTGGCCGGAGCAGTGAATGCTGTTTCCAAACAGGCCTGTGGTGGCACTGTTTTCCCATCATTGATCTGCAGAGAGAGATGTCCACTGAGCTCTTGGGGACAAATACAAAGCAAAAGAGAGAGTTATATATCTATATATACACACAGAGAGGGGGAGAGAGAGGCAAATGTTGTTGTCTCAATTGTGTCGACATAATAGGATGCAAATATTTTGATCTCAGCCTGTTTATTTCATTAACATATCACAAAAAAAAAACATTTAGACATTAACAGATTGGGCTCATCTGTAGACACGTGCACTACAAAGTTGTGTTTTTATTTTACAGTGTGAAAGCGACTGCTGCCGTCCTCTGTGGGGACTCAACTCAAACTTAAATAGGTTTAACGTGTGCCACGTGTTCAGGTAAAATAGTCCAGCTCATCGGGGATTTGAATAAAGAGTAGAACTATACACTGCAACACATAGTTTAGATGTCTGTGATGGTTATGTACCAATAAGATAAAGTAGCTGTACATGTTAGCGTTATAAAATCATTTAATTCACCCTTCATCATGGTGGACTTGCCATATGTTTGAGTTTAAAAATCTCAGTAACATCTCATGCAGATTTAGGATTCCTTAGTGGGCCCACAATGTATGCACACGTTGCTCAGGAAAAAAAAACACCCCAGATAAAATGACTCAGTAAATAGTACATGAATGTATTGCCTTTTTATACCCCGGAAACGAATAAGAGGGTGAGCATTCGGTACTTAACCCTGTCTGACACACATATCAGCTGTCATGATAGGCCTTGACAACATAAGGTGATTTTACGTACACCACTGACATCTCAAATGCTGCACTGGTGAGATAAAGTCTCCGTTTAAATTGCCTCCAATTCTAAATTAGCTCTGAATCTAATAGCTACTTCCATGATTTCTATTCTCCACATGAGAAAAGTCATTATCCAGTGGCAGCACAGTATGTCAGCAATATTGCCAGCCGAAGCGATGCAGCAGTTTGGTATCAGGTCATAGACTTTTGACAGCATCTGGGCTTGTCAGCTATCAGTCCACTCTTTTAAAGATTAAAAGGACCCACAGGGCCATTTTTACAACTCGTTCTGGCCCCCAAAATGTAGCAGAGTCCAGCAAACAACAAACAGCAGCAGTTACAGTGTGTGTGTGACCTAATTTAATCATAATCTGCCCTGCACTGAGCCAGTTCCCCAAAAAGCACCGTGGAATAACTACATGTGTGAACATGGAAATTGAAAGTCTGCCACATTGAAGGTGCAATGCAAAGACTGCTCATCTTAACAAGTCATTTTCTGTTGTTCTTAAACATCACTCTGCCGAACAAAAGTGGCGAGTGTCACTTGTTTCCAAGGCAATTGGACGTGTGTAAAGAGTTCTCATGGATTTATTGGCGTCTTGTGGAGTGGCCTGCCTTGTTCCAAGATATTTACATAAAACCAATCACTGCATTGTAAAAATGTAAATGCTTGTTTCCCCTTAAGAAGAACACGTTGTTTAATTGGATGGGAAGGATTTGCTTTAATTTCCCTTAATTCAAGATGATGCTTTATTTAAGATTTGTCAAACTAGTGGAATTTTTATGTTTATTTAAAGACAATTTGTGTTTTTCCTTTTTTCACAATAAGGTTTATGCGTCTTGCGTTGTTGTGGAGGAAACGCACAGACCAAACTTAACCTCTTTCCAACACTAATGTCCCCACATGTCACAGAAAAACTAATTTCTATTACTTAAAAAAAGCACTAAAATGGCATAAATGTGTTACAATTCTCAAGAAATGAATGCACTGTTCACAGCTACTAGCGGTAAACTTGATTTCATTCCATGCTTAATAGAACAGGTTGTATGTTTCTATATTTAACTTAATAATTAACTGTAACATTTTGTTAATTCTCTGAACGATATATAAAATTGTGATAATGAAGCAATTGAGTAATTTGGATTTGACATAACACCCATAAAATCAGATCTTTCTTACCCTCCCAGTTTATATCCTGAGAATATCTCCAATTATGGGCATTAAAAGAGTTGCTATCGACAGTGTCATAACAGTGTTAGAGAGCTAAGAAAGCTTCGACTCTTAAATTTCCACTTTATCATTATTTTCTGTTTTTGACAACCACAACTCAGGTAATTTTGCGGGACTGCTGCTACAAACCAGCCCTAATGGCCTTGAGTAGGTGGAAGGGGATGCATATTCAGCGCCAGTGTGGATGTACAGTCTTCAGCCATGACCTATTCTTTTTGGCCAATGGGAAAGAGAAGTGTGCCAGCATGATTAATGGTCATGATTACCTACTCAGAAAATGTGGTTTTCTGGCCCAGCAGCTTCACTTTTATGACTTAAACCTGGGGCAAGATGCTTCATCATGCAGGCAAAGCTGCATTCAGACCTCACAGACAGTATGTGGCAAAGACCAAACATATTACGGATAAAGTGTTTACCATCAGCTGTTTGGATAGGAAGGTAAAGCCTCCCGTGGATCATTGTGTGGACAGCTATGCTGAAGTTCAACATCAATATTGGCCTCGGGGGTGCAGGACTGTTGCTAAATTTCAATCTTGCAGTGCGCTCGTGGGTGTGTATGAGAACAAAACAGGCTAATTGTATTACAGATTGTAGTGAGCAAATCAACAAGAGCAGGGAAGCGCTCTGAGGTTGAAACGCTTCTTAAATCCCCGACAATACCTGATCTGAATCTAGAGTGGCTGCTTCATATCAGAGTGAAGCTGCTGACCAAGTAATCCCAGACAGCCTTGAGGGTTTAATTGATGAAACCATAAGATTGATACCATGCATTTACTAAACGCCCCATTCTGTCTGTATGTTTTGTGTGTGTGCATGCAAGCAGAAAAAGCCCGGGCTTCTGTTGGCGCTCTTGTGTCTGTTTGCACTTGATTTTGCAGCACTCGTGTGCTCGGGAGCTCCCAGATGATACCCCCTGATCATTAACCTAAAGTTAATTTCTGTCACAATTACCTCAGCCGCCCTCATTACGACTCAGTGCTCCACCTCCGCCAAACGACTTTATATCTTGCCACTGAGCCTCAAAGGTTAGCCCCTCTAAAAGGTTACAGCTCCCTTTGACATTTCCCTTGATGACTTATTTGGCCCTTTGTTTTTGATAAATATCAACTAGCTTGTTGTTGCCACTCGGAATTACTTACTCATTAAACCAAGAGAATTCGTCCTGGATCAAAATGAAGTGAGAGAAACAGACGTGTGACTCATCAGAGATTTAAGTGTGAATGCTTCTTGACACAGGCAGAAAGCCATCTACGATTTTGTCAACTTCTTGTCAAATAGGAAGGAATTTCAACATCAACGTCAACTTCGTCAGCTGATGGAACCAACATCAACAGCTTACGGCACAGGTTACAGTGAACTGCACCTGACAAATATTTAAGTCACATTCATTACAGCGGATAACAGAAACATCAAGTGAAGAGGAAATATATCAAATGCTAAGTACTCTAATAATCTTCCATTTGCTTTTTGGCTGGGGAGCAACATTTCTTGTGGCACTCACACCACCATCTATCACTGAGCAGGAAATATGATAGCAGTTTAGGGTGTTCCAAAAGTACAGGCAGGGAGTTTCAAAAGTGAGAAATCTCAGTTCCTGGCTCGGTAGCAGCTGACTCACTGGGAGTGATCTACAACCTTATCAAACCCTGCAGATATATCATGGTCATTTTTGTGCTATGGGACCTTACAACCTTAACTCATTGCACCTTTAACACCTTTAAATATGTCATAAGCCCCCTTCACATCTGTAACTTGATGCGTACTCACATAAAATGGCGCTACTAATTCACATAGACAAACAACAATCCTATCTCTAAATGCAGAGGTACAGGACCTGGCTGCAGAGGTGCCAGATTCAAATACAGAGTGGACTGGAATTGTGACTGGGCTATGGTAAGGCCTTATTTAGCCACGAGTTTCCGGTTGCAATGACCTCTTTAACTTCACATCCATGAACCAACCAGAAACCATTTAGAGCCCAGAGATGCAATAATGACACATTTGGCATTCAATGAAAGGCCACACACACACACACACACACACACACACACACACACACACACACAC